>JH719967.1:755517-796940 GCA_000231845.2 Tetrahymena malaccensis 436
TAGTACTAAGGTGGGGGACCGCTTGGGAAGTCCCAGTGTCGATAGCCTTTTTTTTAATAAATTTTTTATTTAAAATATATTTAACTGGCGTAAATGATTGTTAATTTAAAAATAGTGTATTGATATTCTATAAAAATAAAGGGATATTAATAAAATATTCAATGAATGATTGTTATGATTTAATATAAAGTTCGAAAATAATAAATAAGAATAAAGATTTGAATTTTTTATCTGAAATACATATAGTTTTTTTATAAAAAAATGATAAAGACAAGCGGTTTTGGCAATTAATTTACTGAGTAATATGAAGATTACGAAAGCAAATTTACCGAAGTACCATTTACCCCAATTTACAAAGAGTATGATGAATATAAAAAGGAGTTTTGCTAATATACTAATAGAAATCACTCATGGAAGACTGCATTATTTTAGCAATAAAATATATTGTTAGATCTTCATGAAATGACAAATGTGAAATATTTAGTAATTGATGATTTTAAATATGGCTGTGAAATGACTATTTCACTATCAGAATTTAAAAGTGGGCCTTATATTCCAATATTTGAGAAAAAATATTTCTGCCGTTCTACTGAAAAAAGAATTAATCTATCCTGTCTCCCCTGTAGATATATTTAAATTAATGTCTCTAAGGGAGTTCATGTACATATTTAGAGTATTAGAATTGTTGGTATTAAATCAAATGAATTAGCCACTGAACTAGGCTTGGATTTCTTCAAGGTTATGGTTAGTGGACCTTAAAGAATTATGTATAAGTGAAATAATATTATGTAATGTAATAGTAAATTTTAATATGTTAATAAATCAGTACTATTTATTCTTGATATGTGTGGAGTTAATTAGATTTACAAATTTAAATTTACAAAATATGAAGAAAAGTCAATAAAAATAAATTACATTTTCAGCCTATTTAAAGTAAATATTTTCTGTTTTAAATATTTAGTTTTTCAACAAAAGTTTTTTTGCAATATTAAAATCCTTAATGCTTTAAAAATATACAACATAAGTTGAGAATAAATATTCATTTTTCAATATTATTAAATTTAATACTCATTCGATTATATATGAATAAATAAATATAAGTTTAAATCTTAACTAAAAAAAGATAAGATGGGTGGATGGATCGATGGATGGAAAGATGGATATATGCCAAAATTCATATTAGAGGAAAATTTAACTTGTTTATGTTTAACAAATAAAATATTATTATATCATTTAAATACGGAATCAGGTGGCATTATAACTTTAATTGTTTTTTACGTTGTGATTGGAGCTTTTTTATAGTCTTATAGGGTTTAGTTTGGTTAAATTTTTTGTTTTAAAATAGTGTCCTTGATGCAAATTTATATGGAAATATAATCATTTTTCTCTTATTTTTTGGTTTATGTGTATTTCTTCCATTCTGAAAATGTGATAGAGAGAAGCTAGGAATTTATTGTGCTTACTTTTTAATTAAGGCCTATTCTCTTTTTTCTTAGTCTCTAAGCTGTTTAGCAGAATAATGTAAAGAATTAGCTTTGTAGTTTGTTAGAATAATGCATTAGAGCTCTTACATCAACAGAATTTTTGACTTCATTGATCTAATTTTTGAATTTTTAGAAAAGGGTATTTTTATAGTAGAGATCAGCTTGTCTCTTCATTGCTTTGTAGTTTACTATTTTCTTCCATTCTGTATAAACTTTGTAAATCTTCATCATTTTATTATTTTCATGAATAGCTTCTATCCACTTTTTGTGCTAAGCACAAAATTTTTTAATTTTAGCAAAAGCAATTGTTTTAAGTTCCATATTTTTTACTTTCATGTTTTGTTCAATTTGTATTTTGCGGTTATTTTTAACTCTGGAATAATCGCTGTACCATTTAATTACATTAAAGCAGTTTTATTTTATATTTTCTTGCTTTTATTAGTAAAAAAATTTTGCATTTTGAATGACCTTCATGGCCCTGCACATTTCTCTAACTTATTGAATTACTCTCATTTTAATGTAAGAATTAATTAAATCTTTTAACTTCCTGTGATAGAGGTTTTTAAAAATATCACTTTTTTTAAAATTTTCTAGGTCTAAAAACAATTCGTGCTTTAACTTCTCTTGAAGAGTTTTATCAAGTTCTGATTTTTCAGTGTCATCTTATACATCGTATTTATTATTTATGATTGCAGGAGCACTTCTTTCGCTATTATTATCATCACTTGGTTTTCTATACTAGATATTTTATTTTTTAGGATCTTTATATAAAGAGGAGTGCTTTAAGCTTTCTTCATACTTCATCTCACTTTAAAATGATAAATCAACTTCGTCAAGAGCTGACTTCTTACCTTTGTTACCTGCTTAATCTTCTTCATTATTTAGCTTCATCTCCAACCTGTATTTAAATTTTTCAATAATATCACTTTTGTCTTTAAGCATTGTTTGGATCTCTTTTTTTAGCTAAGCCTTTTAACGAATCTCTTATAGCTCTTTTTCTAATTCTTCGTTTACTTCGCTATCTTCCAATTAGTTACTTTAAGGAGCTTAAATTTTCTACTTTGAGTTTATAGGTGGTAGATTTTGATGAGATTAATTTTGATTAAATTTGTTATCCATGATTTTTAACAAATCCTCATGTGTAATTTTGTCTTCTTCATCTTAGTCTACACTTTGCTATTACTCATCCTATTGTTCGTCTTAAAATTACTAAAGATTTTGTTGGGAATATCTTAAACTTTTTTAACTCAGATTAGCTAACTACTTTTATGATAATTCTTTCTATTCATAAGATTAAATGTGGTTATTATCATTGTTCTCTTCGTTGTGATTAAACATGTTCATAAAATCAGATTCATTTTGAATGTATTCTTAGTTTTATTTTTGAATATAATCACCAAGTTCCATTAATGACTTCTATGCAGTAGAATGTTTACAACTTTGATCAAAAATGTTTTCGTGATTAGCATCTTTATTCTTATCATAATTATCAACTATTTTGCTATCTGATTAACTTTGATTTTTTGATGAAAGCATATTTTTGGAGTTTCTTGCCTATCTTTAGCTAACTAACTCGTGCAATTTCTAATCCAGTTGTTTTAGCTAAATAAGTAGATTTTAAATGTCTCCTTCATATTCATCTATAGAAATGTCTTCTATTTAATCAGATATCTGTTAACCTTGTTTTTAGACTAGTATTTAAACAAATAATTTTTATATATTCATTAGCTCTTCTATTTTTTCTTGAAATTTTTAGTCTCTTTAAACTTGATCTAATTAAAGGTCTTAATCCTCCTAGGTGATTAAATTCATTAATCTTAACTAAATCAATTCGTATTGATGTTTTCTTTTCTCATCTTCTTTTTTTTCTTATTCCTTGTTTACTGCTTAAAAAAGCTCATCAATCCATTCCTATAGTTTATTTTCGTCTAATTCATTTAAATGCTAAAGCTGCTCTTAAGTTAATTCTTAATCTTCTTATTATTACTCTTATTCATTATTTTATATCATTTAATTTTAAAAGCCATTATTAGCAATGTTAGTGCTAGTAATTAACTCTTCATTCATCTATTGATTCTAAAATTTTTATTCTTCCTCTTCATCTCTTATATTAAACAGATTTTCATCGTCATTAGCTTCTTCAATAGGCTGTTATTCTTACTCTTTTAATTAATTATATTTGTTCCAAATCTTAGGATTAATCTCAGCTCCTTAGTAATTTTAAAAATCAGCCATACTTTTGTTTTGTGATGATTTATTCTTCTTATTCATATTATCATCTTAATCTATTTGATAGAGAGTTGGGTGTTTATTTTAATTTTTTTTATTTGAAGACTTTTTGATATCTTAAAGTGAGTGCTACTCGCTATTAGGCTCTTAGGAATGTGAAAATTAGCCAGCCTCATCACACTCGTTTTCATAATTATTGCTGTTTTCTTAAATTTAAACTTCGAATTACTCATTGTCTTATTAGTCATCATTCTCGTCATAAAAATCCTCTTTATCTTCAACTATAATTTGGTCTTTAGGAACTACCTGTGTCTTCATTAGCTCCATTTCCTCTTCAAGTTAGTGCACAAAAAGTGGATTAGAATTAGCTGAGTTATCACTTTGATTTGAAGTATATTGCTGTGCTAACTTGTGATCTTGATTTTTTGGCTCATTTATTTTTTTATCATTATAATATTAATTATCATAATCATCATATAATATTCCATTTTTCTTAGCTTAAGCCTTTTATATCTATAATTTGATGCTTTATCCCAAAGATTATTATAAACTCTCCTCAGAAGAAGACGAGTAAGCTGAATTATTGTCACCAAACTTGTATGAATTATAAATGTCTTACAGATGATTAATTTATAATACCTTTGAATTTCTGAGCTCTTCTTTTAGACTATCCTCTAATTCCTAAGGCGTAGGTCTTGAGTGAGGAGAATATTTTCTGACATGATTTTCTAAATCTCTTTCAAGTTTATTTCTTTAACTCTCATATTTGCTGTTTAATGTTCTTACTGAGTCGTTCTGTCTCTAAGGAGATTTATCTAATAAATTCTTTGATATTAAACGAGAATTATCATTAGATTAGAATGTGTTCTAAAAGCTGCTATTTGACTTGTCTGAATTTTATATTAAATTCAACCTTTGATCTTTTAAAATTTTTTAATACTACAAAGAAGCTTACTACTTTTCATATTAATATTGAGAGTACTTTTGGTAAGGAGATGCTTAGTTTATTTTTGAAATGTTTTCATTTTTATTAGGAGAAGCTTATAAATCATATATTTTTTCATATTACTATCTCATGTCTGATGGAAATTCAGGTTCTTAATTCTCTCTGTTTAATCTGAAAAATTCATTATCCTTTTATCCACTGAACAAATACTGTTAATTCTAAGAGGGTTGATTGAAAGGAAAGTGTGCCCTTACACTTGAGCTAACCACTGAAGAATTGTTGTTTTATAAGTTATTATGTATGTGAAATGATGACTATTGAGAATTATCATGTAATGAAGGAGGATTAACGAGTTAAACAGATGGTTGTTATTGGTACAAACTTTAGCTTAGTGTCCATTATGGTTATCTGTACTATTAATTTGAATAATTTATTACATTTATATTATCACTATTATTAGAGTTGTTTGACACAAAGGGTTGATTTAATCTATGAATATTATTGTTATTTTACAAGGAATTAGTGATCTATTCGTAATTTGCAGCACCCTTATGTGAGGAAGAGGAAGAGAGTTGGTAAAGTTGATTTGTTTTTTAAGTTTAACTACCAAAGTTATACTGATTGCTATAAAAATTTTGTTGAGAATTTCTTTCTTCTTCAATTCTGTGAAGACCCCCTCCTTCACTATCTCGTTGGCTAACTTATATATTTTCTACTTGCTTATTAGCATAAACCTAATTGCGTTAAGCTTTATTTTCTCCGAAATAGTTATCATAATTTTTATTTTCATCTTAAAAGTTATTATTGATTTAAATGTTTTGATTATCTGATTTAAAAATTGACTATAAATTATTATTGCTCATGATATTATTACTATTATTGTTAGTAAAGATGTTTGATATCTTGATATTACTGTTTTCCATTCCAAAGTTATTTTAAAAAGAAAACTCGTCAACTCCACTTGAGTTATTCATAATTTACTTTTTTAAGACTGAGTTGTTTGCTTTCTTCATTATTTAATGTGACTAGGAGTATTCTAAATCTGAGGAGCTTTCCATACTAAAATTTCTATCGTTTTTGCTCAAAATATGCTCCTCTATTAATTCATGAATAGACTCATCATTATCTTAAAACTGCCCTGTTTTTTACTTATTTTTAAGCAACTAATACTCCTTATTGAAATTTGGGTTGATTGAATTGAATTTTTGCATCTATTATTAAAATAATTCGCTCTCATTCTTCAAACTTGGTGAAGAAATAGACTCCGAAATATGACTTGATGAAACCTCAGATTCGTTTAAGAACTAAGGATTCTTTTCAATAAAATTCTTCTTTTCTCTATCATTTCGCTGTAGTGCCTCTTCAATCTATTTTCTTTTTTCTGCTAATTAACTGGCCTTCATATTTATAATTTGATTAAAGATTTTTCAAAATTTGAAATAAGTCCCAGTAAATTTTTTTGATTACAATTAATAAGGAATTCTTTCTGTAATTTTAAAAATGAACAAAAGATTCGCAAATAATATAAAATTTATTAAATAATTTTTTATGGCAACTTTAATTATACAAAATATATTTAATAATCATATAATTATCAAATAAGGTTATATTTTGGATAGGACTTATAAAAATTCTTAAAATATTTATATAAAATCATAAATATAAATTATTAAAAGTTTAATATTTATTGAAATTAAAAGCAAATCTAATTTAAAAATATATTTACCATGATTGACTAAATAATCTATTATTGATTTTATTTATAAAATGACAATTAAAAAAAAATATTGATTTTAACCAATGCTGAAAGCATAAGCTTTTTAAAAAAAATGTTTACAAGGATGTGCTTATTATAATATTTTATTAATTAAAAAATAATTTATTTTATCTGATGCTAAAGGCAAAAACTAATTTAAAAAATATATCTTAGTAAGATATACTATTAATCATAAAAATATATATTTATTGCTTTGAAATCAAATTTGTAAATAAATTATAAAAAGTAAAAAAAGTAATAAAATAAATTATGTAAAATTTAAAAAATTAAGAGTTTTGATTTTTGTAAATTAAAATGATAAATTTTTTAAATTCAAAATATTAAAATTATTTTAAATTCAAAGTATTGAAATTAGAATTTATTTTTTTTGAAAAAAATTTAATTTAGGTTAAAAAAAATAAGTATATTGATTCATTTAAAGGGTTTTTTAATATTGTTTAGATAACTGTTTACGTTTTACACATAATTGTAAATATTAAATTTGAATTAATTTATAATGATTTCTTAATACGATTATTTGAAAATATTTGAATTATAGATATTTTATTTGGTTATTAAAGGGATATTTAGTTAATTATTTATTATTTAGTGAAGGAGTATTTGAAGAAATAAATTTATTTTAATTTTAAGTAATTAAATAAGAATGATTTTGAGTCTTTTTATTGCTTAATTTGTAGTAAAAGGAGCCTAAAGTAATTAATATATTTTATTTAATATTTATTAAAGTCTTTTTGAATAGAGCATAAATTATTAATTTAATATTTTAACTTAAATAATGTTTTTGCTGTTGATTTTTATAATTTATTAAATTATTAATTTGTTTATATAAATAAGCTGGTTATTTTTTGTAGATTTAAATAAATTTCAGTTGTTTGATTTTTTGAACAGCTCTTTCTAAATTGCTAATTATCAAATTATAAACTTTATTAAATTGTTTTTCGCTATTAAAGTGTAATAAGTTCTTTCCACTTTTAATTTATCATTATTCGTTCGTTTAGCTGAGAAATAAACAAATAATCAAAATTTAAACGAATCACTCTAAATTAATTAGCACAATTTAATAATCTTAGATAATTTTAATTTGGTTATTAAGTTTTTTATTATATAATATAATAATAGCTTTTACTAATAGGGTTTTTGTGTTTTAATAAATTATTTTTATTGTTTGTTTATAATGAAATAGAAAATTAGTTTTTACATATATTGGTTGCTTATCAATGCTTTCAATTTGTCATTAGAGATATTCTATTTTACCTTTTCTAGATTCTGAGCATATATTGAAGGTAGCAAAAACTCGAGAATTAAAAATTATAATATCTGTGATTTAAAATTCCATTTTTATGACTTTTTTGAAAGTAAAATCTTTTAAACTTAGAATGAAGACTTCATTATAATTTTACACTCCTATGATGTAATCTTCACTTAGCTATTTGCTTAGAACTATTTAAAATGGTAATTGAAGATATTTGATCAGTTTGAGACTGTTGAGGTTATAGACATATATGGTATTCTTAAATGAAACAACATACAAACAGTTTCTAAATGTCCACATGTTTTGAATCATTTTTGTGGGTAGTTGGATTGATTTTCTTTCCTATTTTCCAGTTTGGTAATTCCATAAACGAATTTTGTTATCACTTTCGCAGTGTGAGGCAATTGTTGAATTATTTATTTTTATTATGCGATTTACTTTTTATTGAGATGATCCAGCTTTCATAGTGTGTATAAGATGATGAGTTTTTATATTCCATATTTAGATTTTATTGTGGCTACATAAACAGGCCATTTTATTTTCATCCACTTTTATAAAATGCCCATATTAGCGATTAGCACGTTCTTATTCGTTAATATTATTGCTATTGTCTGCATCTATATCGCTGTTTTGCTGGTTAAAAACTAGATTTTGTAATTCTTACTATAAAACAATGTCAGATATTACTGAGTCAAAACTAATCTAGCTATTTGAATTTTATTAATTAGCTATTTAAATTAAAGAAGCATTCTGATTAGGAGTTGGATATAGACTGAAATTATTTGTAGCTTATCTTTAACCGCAAGAAGGAGGAGGACTTGTCAAGGGTGAAATGGATTCTAGAGAATTGTGAAGATGATGGTGATTAATATTATTTAGATGGCTATCTTCTTCTAACACTTTTATTAATCGGAAAGGATTAATTGAAAAAAGAAATATCTATTTAGTATTGTTATTTCCTATTACAACATGCCTATTATCTAGAACGCTGAACTAGCCCCAACCTATTGAATATTTTTTACCATTTAGCTCATGAATTTATTCTATTTTTTTTTCATAGGTTATTCTTCTTTGCTTGTTATCCCATATTTTTATTTGTTCACCTATTAATATTAGCTCATTCTCGTTTTTTAATAGAACGCTTTAAGTTTCTTCCAAGCTGAATTCAAAATTATAAATTTTCTTGCCTTAAAAACAATGCGAACTTTAATTAAAAGAAGAGGACTAACTTTACAATTAAGGAGAATTTTGAAATCCAAGTTGGATACTATCTGAAGAGGGAGTAACAGGAGTCAAACAGGGAGAGGCAGTCATGTTTCTAAATCTGGAACGAATATTAGGTGATTTTGTCTTGGGTGGTGAGTTGAAAGGAGATTCCATCATTTACTATGACAATCTAAAGTTACTACTATCAGAAGCATTACTGTTCAAAGATTTTTAAGAATCTATAGACGATTGTCTTGAATTAATTTTTTAAGAAAGAGGAATTTCTAAAGATTTTAACTTGAGTTTGGCTGGAGAAGATAGACAAAAGCTGTTATTATTCTCGCATGTTGGTTCCCTTCTAAGTTCATGTGCAATAATTGAATCCGGTTATTTTAATTTTTCAAGTAGAACCAAATCAGTTTTTTTCAGGTTTTCTATCGATCGGGTTATGTCAGCATAAAAATTAGCTAAGATATTTTATTTTAGAGACTTACTCTGCTAGAGGATTTGCAATTCTTTTTCTAATTTACCTGATAAACATTAGTTCTTAAAAAAATTTAGATCTTCCTCTTGTGCTGTGTTACCTTTGAAAGAGATGACTTTGATAGTTGCTTTATGCTTTTCAAAAAGACTTTGTGTTTCCTGTTGCTTGATAATTCTTTCAAGCATTTCGTTCACGCTATCAAAAAATTCATCAAAAGAGCTCCTCAGTTTTTTTAAAAACATATTCTTTTCTTCTCTCCAAGGATTATAATCAAGGTGAGAATAAAGCTTCTCAGACAAATAGCTTGCGCAGCTTTTTAGATCAAATTCTTTAGTTGGAGAGTTGCTTTTATCACTTTGCCTTGAAGAGTTAGAATTTTTTCTTGGCAATTTTTAATGATTATGATTATTATTATAATGGATATTGTGGGCTTAACTAGCCTAAGAAGTCTAAGCTGCTAACTTTTTGGCTGATGAATTTTGAATATTTATATGATTGAACTCTTAATAATCCCTCACCAGATCGATAGTAGAACTGGAATACATTTTAGAAGCTTTAAACCAACCTTATTATTATTATTATATTGTGATAATTTGTTTATATGATTTATATATTTTTAAGCACTTATATTCCTTTCAGCTTTTTTTTAGTTATTGATTATAGTATATTTAACTAGTTTATATGATTGTATATTATTTCTTTATTTAATTATTAACTTACTTATTCTTCTTTATCTTACCTTATTTTTTATTACCAATTATTTCTTTAATATCTAGGTCTTTCTTAATTTTCTGCGTATGGCTTTTTTGTTCTTTTTCATTTTACTAAATATTGTTGTAATATAAAAATTTTCATTTGAGTTTTAAGTTTATGTAATACTCTACTTGTATACCAAAGATTCAAGTGTTGTCTAACTTATTCTTACTTAAAAACATGATTCTTATATTCCAATTATTTGATTAATATTTGCTAACCATGTTTTTATTATATTTTAACTGATTATCTATCCACACTCAATAACCAAAGTCTTCTCCTTCAATCAAAGAGTTACATTATTCCTTTTTTTTTTATAGGCCAATAATTAACTGAGCTTCTCACTTAATTATAGCACAAAAATATTTCAAAAGTAAGTTCTTGATAAAAATAATTAAATTGATTACCTGATTCAATAAAAATAAATAACTTTTTCCTCATTTTTTATTGGAATTCAAATTCTATAAAAAAATAATTATTCCTTACATCACTATGAATAGATTGCTAGGGTTCTTTGAATTTTTACCTAAAAATAATGGAAGGAAAAGTAATGTTTTTTATTTTATAAAATCATTTCCAAATATTAATTTGGCTTTATATTTAAATATTATAATGAACTGATATTTTTTCCATATTTATACAAAAAGCTTTTATTAACTTACTAATATGTAAAAAGAGTAAATATTTTCGAGCTTGTTAATTTATCAAATTTCACACCCAATAATTTACTTCTCTTTTTTATATTTCATTTAATTTGCATAAGATTACTTACTTTTACATATAAAATCCATCAAATACTTGTGTAAAAAAGCTGTATCTTAAAATATTATCATATGGAATATTTTCCTTATTATTAGTATTTGATATTAACCTTACATTTACTTTTTCTTCTCATATAAAAAAATATCATCCATAAACAGAAAATTTTTTAAAACAGAAATTTACTTTTCATTTTAAATATTGAAAATTGTGTCAAGAACAGAAAGAGCTAATTAGACCTTATTAATTATCTATTAACATAATAAACAAATATATTGAAGTAGAAAAATATTGAATATAGCTTCCTTATATTTTTTTATAAAATATTTTTATTTAACTAAGCCAATTTTGTTTTGTTCAAAAAAAATGGCTCAACAGGTCTTAAATTGACATTTAAATTTGAATCTCAATCCTAATATGTTAAATTTAAGATTACCTTACTGATCTTACTGATGGATAAATTTATCCTTTCTGCCAAAAATACAAAAATAATTTATTATTAATGAAACTATTATCTTAATTAATATTTTGCTTAATTTTGGCATTATTTTTAGAAATTCTATCATTAAAAATAAATTTATTTTAATTAAAATTTTATTTAAACTCTATTTTTTTTAATGATTTAACTATTTCTTAAGCATTCTTATAGGGACTAACTTTTCTCTTTTGGTTATTTTGAGCTGTTTATGTATATTCTAAATTCATAATGAAGCATATATACGACTATAAAAAAAATAGCTGTAAACTATTATTGAGTTATTCTTACAATATCTACTTTGTTCTTAATCTTTGTAATTATTAATAAATTTTTGAAAGAATTTTAGTAATTTTAATATTTTTAATGTATTTTTAAGTAAGCAGAGATATACATATGTAAAAATAATTTAAATCTGAAACCAAATTAATTGATTTTATTAATTATTTAATATCAAAATCTAATCAGATACTATTTTTTAAAAAACTATATTTTATTAAATTTTTAATAAGTATTGGCTATTAAAAAAGCATAATTTCTTTTTTTTTAATAAAATTTCTTGTCAAAAATCCTTTATTTTGTTAATTATTCATTAGATATTTTTAAAGTTTGTATAGATATATTAATAAATGGGAAAAGCAATAAGTAAAGCTATTTTTTTTTAACCTCCGAAATAACCAAGCTACAATTCTAAAAGCGATTTTTGGGTTGATAAATTAATATATATAAATGAAGATTTTAACACAGTTAAAAGCGATTAAAGTATTCCATGTTTGTTTTGTCCTTACTACTATCCTAATACAGCTTAGATATCAAATAAAATTTTGATATTTTTTCATTCTACAGCAAATGATTTAGCACAAGACCATCATTATATGTCTGAAATACGTAATCATTTGTAAGTAAGTGTTCTAGGAGTGGAATATCCAGGGTATGGTATTTACAAAGGGAATCCTTCTCCAGAAGGGATAGAGAAAGATGCACTTATAGTATATAATTTTGTCAAATAGTGCTTATTATATCCTACTTAAGATATAATGGTGATGGGATTATTGATGGGTACAGGTCCTGCTTCTTTTTTGTGTTCTTAAGTTAAATTTAGTTTATTAATATTAATGGTACCTTTTAAATCTTGGAGAAGATTAGCAAAAGATAAAGCATCGTTTTTAGGATACATTGTTCCTAGAAATTACTTTAATAATTTTGAAAACCTAAATAAAGGTGTATTCAATTGTAAAATACTGGTTATAGATGAAGGTCCAGATGAGGATATATGTCCTTGCTGTATTTCTGAGAATATTGACTAGATTTACAAAAGTAAAGAAATGAAAGAATATTTTTCATAAAAGATCATTTCTCTTCATAAAATTATGGAATTCAAATTGTTTCATGGTATGAATCCTTTTGAGCATGACATTTATAATCATTGTATAAATCCTATTCAAAAGTAGATTAGAGAATGGGATATTCAATCTCACTAAATTTCTCATGAGCACAGTTAATTTAAACTACAAAAAATTTAAGAAAGGTGCTTTTGATTAAACTAAATTAAATTTATAAGATAAATTTCATTAAAATAATTATAGCTTTTATATAAAATTTGTTCATTTTTAATTATTTCATTTTAGATAAATTATATTTAATCGGTGGCTAATTTTTTATTGAATTTGATTAATTTTAAATTAAAACAAGTTAATTTTATTTGTAATTTAAGGAATATCACTATTTTAAATAATAAATAAATAAAAGATTTTAAGTATTAAATTTTTTATTTAAATTAAAAAATACCTTTATCCCTCAAAAATTCTTAATAATTTTTTATAATTTAAGTGTTTTGAATTTGAAGAATAGTTATAATATTTTTATATTTCACACAGAATTACCACGTGTGTTGTTAAACAAATTCATAATATTTACTTTTTAATTTAGAATAATTTATTTAAACTTAAATTAAAATTAATTTGAATAATTTTTTTAATATATTAGATTTTAACTTTTATATATATCATATTTACATTTAAAGGATTATCTTATCAAATTTTTTATAATGAGATTATGATTGATCATAATTAAGAAATAAGATCTATTATTTAATATATTTAATTATTGTTTTAAAATAGAAGTTTATTTGGTGGATAAGATTAGATTTACAATTTGAAGAAAATAATTAAATCATTAATTAAAAAGATATTTATTGGTAATAAACTTAGTTCTTTAGATAATAATTCTAAACATTAAAAAAATGGGTTAAGAATTGGAATATTCTATATAGGCGTTCAAAATTTTAGCAAGAATTTTTTTTTTATAGCTGCTTTGTCTCCTTCTTTTCGCTTATGGATTATTCTTTTTCCATAAGCAGTTAAGTTTAGTAAGCAAATCAGATCTTTAGTCTTTTGTAAAGAGAGATGAATGGTTCGAACTTTAATAGCATGAAACGATAGGATTGTTTATCTTAGAAGGAAAAAATTCATTAAAAGAAATTAAGTTGCATCCTGATATACAAAATGTTACTTTAAATCTAAAGAGAGAACCATAGTGCTATGAAGGACAAGAAATAATAGCCTTAATGACAGGTAGTTATTCATCACTCTTAGAATATGTTTATTCATAAGATAAGGTAACTGTTTTGAAAATGGATGAAATATGGATTAGAAATGTTATTCTTTAAATAAATTATCTAGCTTATTGAAGATAGTATATTTCATTAGCTAAATCATACATAAAAGTAAGTTGTTTACATTGGAGAGTAAACCTTTTGGCAAGATTTGTTTCCGCATATGACTCATTCTGATTATAACAGCGAGAAGGATTTAAAATATATTTTAACTTCAACAGAAACTTTCAAAGCAGACTTTATTATAGGTACATACATACATTCACTTTTAAATTTTGCATCTTTTTAAATTATTCAAATCATTTTTGCTAAGACAAAAATTCACTTTTATTTTACATATTAAATAGGTTTGATTGAAGATAATTAAGAGTTTTATAAACAGATTGAGTAGTCCTTATCAGAATTAAAAAAGAAAACACTGATACTAATTTTAGAGTGTAATATTACAAATTTTTTATAGAATGAAGAATTTATAATATTTGTTTTTTTTAAATAAAGAGGATGAGTGCAGCATTTATGGTTCAAGACAAAGCAGACTTATAGCACTTAGCAATACTAAATTTTAAAATATTGTACAATTTCCGGATTTAGAAAGAGAAGAAATTGATATGACAAGCACTTTGTCTGCAATTATGGGCTTGCCTATCCCTTTTTGCAATTTTGGCTAAGTTATTCCAGAATTATATTCAAAAGATATGGATTTAGAGTTAGATGGTGAATAATATAGTGTTGAATTAAGAACATGGTACACTGTTTTCTACCACATTCTGCTAAACTCACATTAGATGGAGCACTATATATCATCATTTTAAAAATATTACCCACTATTTTTTAACACTGAAAAAGTTAAGTCTCTAAAAGTAGAAATTGAAAATTTACAAAAGAGTTTTTCTAATATATTAGATGATATTTAGCCTGGATAGTAAGGAAGTAATGAAGAGCAAAAAATCATATAAAAAATAAAAAATCAAATATCAGCATTTAGGTAGGCAATGAAATAGATGGAATTAATTATTTAACAAAGTAATTTTGGCTAAATCCACTTGATGGCATTCGGTTTAATATTTTTTATAATTGCTTTTTCTTATTTGCTCATAACTGAATTTAAAAGCTAATAAAATCTATAACTCTTCACTAAATTGATAAAATCAGCTTTTTATTTCAATCATACTTCTCCTGTTTAATACAATTTCAATATGGTCTTGACAATCTTCCTAGCTCTTACATTTATCTTTATCAGAAACGGTAAATTACTAAACAAATAAAATTAATTAACATACATACCTTAAAAAATTTAAAAGATATTTCAAAAAATTTGTTTTCATAAAAAAACAAATAAAATCTTTAATAATTAAATTAATATTGATTGATTAAGATATTTTTAGGAGAAAAAAGAGAATATCATGTTATATTTTAAATAACAATTATGAAATATTAATTAAATTTATCTTTAAAAATAAAATATTAGATTATTTAATTTTAATTGCTGACATTATTTTACATGGAGTGCTTTTACTGAACCTTGACTAAGATAAGATAAAAAAGTATATACTTTTGAGTTCCATAAATATTGCTATAAATGCAAAGTGCTTGGGTTTAATAAAAACAAATTGGGCTTTGAATTTGGCAGATTCTATTGGGATTCACTATATATTCGATGTTATGTGCTTTTTAGTTATAGTCTATTTTGCTTTTAAGGTTCTTTCAACTATCTATTTTATTGAAATTGAATTTTTAGTAGAAACTAAAAAGAAAAGGATTTTTAAGGCTTTAATATCGATTTCGTTAATAAATATAATTCTAAGTGGATTTCAATACTTTTTCAATGATATAATATCCCATGATAAGGCTTCTTTTTTGATCTTGCTCTTTTTTACAATCGTGTCTACTATTTTAGTCAGACCTTTTGTTTATAAATCTGAGGACTTCAACAAACTCAACTGTGAAGCAAAGTGGATTCTAGTAAGTATAAATGTTCTTCCTTTAGTCTTTTTAGACACTCATAATGAACATATTTTTATTATTTTGATACTTTACTTGTACCAGCTATTTAACTTCTTCCATTTAATCAAGAATGCAGGCTACCTTAACTCTTCTATGCAAGTATGCTATTTGATATTTTTAACAATTATAATATTCTAGAAAGGACTGCTAGGTTCAATTGAAATGGGGTCTCTTAAAAATGCAATACACATAGATCACCACCATGAGCATGAGGAGAGTAATATAGTTGTTCACAGTGAAAAACATGGGAATGAAACCTCTGATGGCAATGCTTTATTTAGCTTTATTACGAACTGTATATAAATAGGAGCAGCTCCAATTATCTTAGGTGGAATTTTTCCAGTCTTTTAGAAAATTGCTAACAAAGCAAAGACTATTCCAAGAGAAAAATTTATGAATCAAAGCATTCTTAAATTGTTATTTGACTAAGATCTATTCCTAAGTATTGAAAATAACTACTTTACTAGTCTTTAGAATTTGATAACCTACCTCTTACTGCTTTTAATAATATTATCTCTTAGAATTATATTTGTACTCTCAAACATAATCTTAAATTATACCTCAAACTTCAATCTCTTTAGATTCTACAAAGAAATCTTTATCTTTGAAATAATAAACTTTATATTCATTTATATTACTATTTTGGGGTGTATACACTTGTTTGTCTAGCTCAATCAAAATGATCAAAACTAGTACGAGCTTAAATTACAATCTGATAATTAATAAAATGAAAAAATAAAAAACAACAAATAAATATCATTTAGTTAAAGTGAAGAGTAAGAACTATTTAAAGTAAATAATAGAATGAAAAGAGAAGATTCCTTAAACGAGTAAAGTGCAACATAAGATGATGAAATATGACAATAATTAATTAATCATAAACTTTAATATTATTAATTTTGTAGAATGATAATCATTTATCTTATAAATTATTAAAAAGACAAATCCAAAATCCCTTAATTTTGATATTTTTATGTAAGAAATTCCATATAAAGATATTTTTGTTATTAATTTTTAATTAATTTATGAAAACTAAAATAATTATAAACTTTGAAAACCATATTGAAGTTTTAAAACAATATAAAAAATTTTTTTAAACGAGCATTTTAAACTTAAAAGAAAACTTTTTAATTAATTTTTAAAAGAGAGAGATATATTATCCTTTTATATTTGTAAAAAATGAGTTTAAACATAAAATTGATTCTGAGATTTTCATTTTAAAATGTCTTTGAAATATTTTATTTTTCGAAATATTAAAAATCTTTTTGATAAATTTATAAATATTTAAATTATGTAAGACAAATATGAATAAGTAATTATTTAATAAACATAACGTATTTATCTAACATCATTATTTTTTAGCAAAATTTAATTTGAGCTTCAATATTAATTTTATTCATAATCATCTAAGAATATCACTAAAAATCATTTTTAAGATTAAATTATTTAATTTAAAAATGATGAGTTATAATCTACTTGCTTCACCTATTTATGATGCTAAAAAAATTAATCTAATTAATTTATACAAATAGAAAATATTAAATTAAAATAAAAATTCTTCATTTATAGAATAATGAATTTACTTGATAAAAATGAAGGAGTTAAAATACTTGAGTGATGATATTAAAATGTAATTAATAAAAAATAAACTAATTTTTTTAAAATAAATAAAAAATAGCAATAAATTATAGTTAATCTACATTATTTTGCATAATCTTTTACATAAAAATAATTTAAAATTTATTTATTTAAAATTAGAAAATATTTAATATTAAGGATGAAAGTTTTAATTTAGATATTTATCAATTAGTTTTTTTATTTAATAAAGATAATTTTTAAAATTAAAATGGTAAATTTTAGAGAAATTCATTTAATTTTATAAAACTATTTAAGTTAGATATGATACCTGTCTTTATAATATATTTTATAATTAAAGATAAATAGTTATTAATAGTATTATCATGAAATTTTTAAATTACTATTTTTAGCATTTAACTCTTTTAAATTAGAAAGGGTGTTTGAAATATCTCTTTAAAGAGGGAAGAATTTTTGAAATTTTAAATATCGCGGCGACGAAGTCTATATTTATTTTAATTTGATAAAGCGATGAAAGGTATAAGGTGAGTGTAAAATTAATGCTATGAGTTTAAAAGAGCTGAAATTAATTTTGATAACTAAGATAAAAATCAATAAATATCAGTGCTATGCATAAATAATGTATAATATCATTCAATTAAATTGACTGATGAGATTTTTAACGTATAATTTTGAATTACTTTCTTTCTTTCAAAAAAGCGGAGTAAAAAGATATTTCAAATAGATTAAGTTTAAATAATCATTGATAAAAAAAATATATAAATGCACGTCTTTATAAATCTCTTTATAACTATTTTTCATGTTTGTTTGTAAATATGCAGAATAATTCTATCTATTTCATTTATTTTGCTAGCTCAATTTTTAAAAATTGGGATGGTGAAAAAAGCAGGATTAGAATAGACTTTTAGCGTGAACCATTTTGGAAAAAAACCAACATGAATATAATGTTATGAAAGAATAAATTTAATGGGAATTTTCAAATATTTTTTGGTGGGAAGAGATAAATCAAATTAAACAACATATTTAATGCTTATATGAAGTATTTATATATCTGTAACTTAATTTTGTTTGGTTTTTAGGTATGCTTTCTAATAGTAAAAACGAATTTTTAGCATGAAATATTAGAGTTTATGAAGTGAGCATCTATCTTCATACAATAATTAAATGTATTAATGCATATTTTACTAAATAAAATATAATAATTATCAAATTGCATATTTTTTATTTTATAAAAAATGCGCCACCAAGCAATTTAAAACTGTTAAAAAATCTAACATTTAATATTTTTCTAATCTAAATATTGCAATAAATTTTATTTCAAGCTAACTTGCATTTCAAATCAGCTTGTTTATAAGTTGAATTTGTGTCAACATTTTAGATTTTAACATAGCTGTGGCATTAAGTGCTTTTAAAATGTAATCCATCAGAAAATGTGTGTTGTTAATAGTATCTTTTTTAAATAAAAATATTCAGAAATATCTTGTATTTAGTTTACTTCTGTATTATTTCCCTTGCTTAATTTAGAAGTATTTTAATGATAGTTAAGAAACAAACATATAGGTAAGTAAAAATTAATTAAAAAAATTTAAATGCGTATATGATACCAACCTTCTTTCCTTCTTTTTTACTTTTTGCCAATCTTTTTTAAGCCACAGTATCTTTTTTATCTATAAAAAATGATTCATTTTTTTTCAAAAATTATATTACTCTCAAAGTATATTCAAAAGAGTATGCTTATCATATATTTACTTAAAATGAAAACAATAAACTCTGATAACATCTTTACTGGACATTGCATAATAACTATCAGTAGCATAGGAGAAAAAATACTCACTCTTATTTAGATTTAAAAAAACAAATAACAGGTCACTCTATACTGAGTAATTACATATATTTCTATATTAATTCTTTATCAGACAAATATTTTAACTGAATTTAGAAATACTATTTGTTATTGGGTTAACAATAACTTTTCAAATACAAAAACTTTACTTTTGCTTTATTCGTTTACAGACACGTTTAAAAAACGAAAGAGAACAAAAAAAGTTGATTTAAATAAGTAAATAAAGTTGATAGCACTAAAAAAATTTTTAAATTTTTAATGAAGGCGCTAATTTGCGAATATTAAGAATTATAGCGCTCATGAAGACGATTTTTGAAAATCTTTGATTTAAATATTGAAGAATTTGGATAAAAGATTGAGTTATATTAATTATAAAATTAGAAACATTCATTTCTGCAATACTTTCTTTCGCCAAGAAACAAATAAGAAAAAAATATAATTAAAGAAAAATAGGATCAATCAATCCCAATAAATCAAACGATCTTTCATATAATTAATTGCTGGTTAATAATAAATCACAGAAGAAATCTAAACTGCACTAAAATCTGCGAAAACATTCATAATCTAATAAAATAATAAATTTACATTTGAACAAATCCCTAATTCAAATATTAACGAATACACACACTCAAACACACACATTATAAATTAAAAAAACCAATTACCATGCAACAAATTGAACAAACTAACGAATAGCTCTTTGCTCCCTCCAACGTTGACTTACAAAAGGCCGCTAACCCTAAAGTTAACAAATACTTAGCCACTGGAATCAATCCCCTTCCTCTTTTGAAATCTAAGAATGATGAAAATAAGGCTCCTAAGGAAGGCTATGAAGATGAACCCTTACTCAAGGATAACCCTAACCGTTTTGTACTCTTCCCTATCAAGTACAACAAGGTTTGGGAAATGTACAAGAAGGAGCTCGCTTCTTTCTGGACTGCTGATGAAATTGATTTATATCAAGACTTGAAAGATTGGGAACGTCTCACTGATAATGAACGTCACTTCATCAAGTATGTTCTCGCTTTTTTCGCTGCCTCTGACGGTATCGTACTTGAAAACCTTGCTGAATAATTCATGTGTGAAGTCTAGATCCCTGAAGCTCGTGCCTTCTACGGATTCTAAATTGCCATGGAAAACATTCATTCAGAAACTTACTCTCTTTTGATTGACACCTATATTAAGGATGAAGCTGAAAAGGAATATCTTTTCAAAGCTTCATAAAACGTTCCAGTAATTCATAAGAAGGCTTAATGGGCTCTTAAATGGATTAACAATAACGATAACTTTGCTTCTAGACTTATTGCCTTTGCCGCTATCGAAGGTATCTTCTTCAGTGGTAGTTTCTGTGCTATCTTCTGGCTCAAGAAGCGTTCTTTAATGCCTGGTTTGACTTTCTCTAATGAACTTATCTCTAGAGACGAAGGTCTTCACACTGATTTCGCTTGTTTATTATACTCTATGTTGGTTAAGAAGCTCACTAAAGAAGAAATTTATGAAATCATCACCGAAGCTGTTGAAATTGAAAAGGAATTCATTTCTGAAGCATTACCTGTAGAACTAATTGGAATGAATAGCAATGTAAATATAAATTTATTCTTACCTAATTTTAATTATATTTTAGTTTCAGGACACCCTATTTACAAATATAATAAATAAAACAAGCTATTTTTTGAAGCTTGTTTGTTAATCAGTTTATTTTCCATTTACTCTGAACTCTAGATTAATCAAACCAAGCTTCTACATACATATACATACACATATTTGGGCTTAACTTGAATAATATTTAATCCAAAAATATTTGACCTACAATAAAGAATGCTTAACATTCTGAATAATTAATCCTCCCAAAAAAGAAGTTTCCCAAAATTTTTATATCTTATCTTATGAAGAGATATCAAACTACAATAGTCTATTTTACATTAATTCTGATAATTGATCATCAATATTTTTTGATTAAAATATTAGAAAAAATTAGAATTTTCTAAAAATATTATTTAAAACAATTATTTAAATTTTTCAATAATTAACAATAGATGATGAAATAGTACTTAGAATTCGTTGCTGACAGACTTTTATTCGCTTTAGGTGTACCCAAATTCTACAATAGTAAGAACCCCTTCGAATGGATGGATATGATTTCCATTTAAGGTAAAACTAACTTCTTCGAAAAGAGAGTTGGTGAATACTAAAAGGCTAATGTTATGTCTGCTAAAGAAGATAAGGTCTTCAGATTAAATGCTGATTTCTGAGATAGATGTGTAATCATTTCAAACAAAAGCTAAATAGCTAAAATTCTTATAAATATTCCCAATTAATATATTTATTCCTTGCCCAGATACAAAAATGAGCAGGGATGGCTTCTTTCAACAAATTAAAAAACAAAAACATTGATACTCAAAAAAACATAAAAAAATACATAAAACTAAATAAAATTCATTAAAATATAAACAAACCTTATAATTAAACATATACTTCTTACTGTTCATTTTGTAATTTATATTCTATAAATTGTGTATAATATTATTATCCTTACACTACTTATAATCAATTTTTATAAACCAATATTATTTACTCATAAAAATTCATCCATTTTTAATAAAAACAATAAAGATATTAGCATCAAATAATCATTTTTAATTTTTTAACTACTTAAACTAACAAATTTTTTATTTTTGTATATTTGAGGTAAATAACTATAGCTATTTGCAGAAATTTATTTTAATTTTTAATGATTTTTTTTTAATTTTTGAAAATCAAAATTATTTTTTGTTCGTTTATACCTTTATTTTGAATATTTTGCTACACGATATATAAAATTTAGAATATTTTCAATAAAATATTAATAAATATATAAGCTGAATTCTATATAATGCTAAATTTATTAAAATTTAATTATTTTATTACTTTTACAATATTTTCTCTATTTTTAACAAAAATGAATATATATTTTTGCTTAACTTAATAAAAATAATTTTCTATTTAATAGTATTTATACTAAAAATAACTAAATTTAAATTGTAATAAAATATTATAAAATCATTTCAAATTATATTTAATCAAAAAACATAAATTAATTTTTTAAAATTTGGATATTTCGAATTAAGATGTACTTACTTGTAAATTAGAAAATAGTAGCAATTTTATTTACTCAAAAAAACAAAAAGTAAACTTAGTAATTCTTAAACTAATTAAAATAAATACAAAAGATTTATATTAATATTATTAAATTAATAAGACTTTAAAATAAGGCAGGTGATTACAAATGTAAAATTAGATTAAAGAAATAATTTATTTAAATCTATTTTAAATTTATGATATTAAATTTAGAAATGCTCATAATTTTTGTAACAAATTTTTCATTTAACTCTTAATTTTAATAAATAAATTTTATAAATATTTTTGTGTACAATCATAATTGGATTCAAATTAATTAGCATATATTTTTCAATTATTTTTTAAAGAAAATAGTTTTTTTATTAGATAGTTTTATATATCATCTTATTTTATAAATTACTCATAAAAATGAAATTTTACTTAATAAAATAGTAAGTTAGTAAAAATGAATAAATATATCTCATTTATTTAGGTTAAGTAATTGAAATGTATTTTAAAGAATTATATCATAAAATTTAAATATAAAATACTTATCTTAGAATGATTAAATAGTTTCATAAAATCTATTATTAATAAAAATTTCTATCATATAATAGCCTTTAGAAATTAAATTGTTAAATTTAATTAAAAAATCTAAAGCTTTTGAATAATTCAAAAAAAAAATGCTCTGAAAAAATTCTTTTTTACTATTTTGAAGAGAATTGTAAATGTTATCAAAAAAGCTATATCATTTTTTAATTGCTTAATTACCATAATATTTTTATAAAAATATAATAAATATTTAGCGCAAAAAAATAATAATATATTTTGTTTGATATTTATTGATGCAAATTAATTTGTAAAGAATAATTATAGATACTAACTAACACAAAAGTGAATATTTTACAGTAAAATATAATTTGGAGAAACCAAGATAACCTATAAAGCCTAGGAAACCTAAGGGATACAATACAGATTATAAAATTAGAAAATAATTGGACTTAAATTAGATAATATTGTTTCAGGACTACGAATAATAATTGGATAAATATAATTAAGATTTAATAATCTACAATGAATAATTACATACATATCATTAAGATTTAAATTCTTTTTTGCTTACATTATTTGAAGAAATATATTAAAATGAAGAAAATTTTGAAACGATGAATGGAATTAGGTATGAGCCAGAAAAATTGCAGAAAAATGTTTGTCTTTTGCTAAGTTTGAATTAAAATTTAAGCTATGAAAATATCTTTAAAAAAATGTAATGTAACATAAGGGCTAAAGAAGTAAAATTGAGCGATTATAGAATATAAGAAAGTCCTTAAAAAATTGGAGATAAGTAGTTAACCCTAAGAATAGTAAAGCCATTTAGTTAAATGCACAGATTCCGTTAAAATAATAAATTGGGGGATTTTATTCTATTACACTTTTTCCCTACCAATTTTGATGACATAAGCTAAAAATCTTCTGTTATGTATGAAAAAATAAAAGTAGAAAATTCTAATGATTATGGTATAGAATTAGTTTATTTAAATAAATTTATTAATTTCTTTTATTAATTTTAACTTTTAATAAACATTTTAATTAAAATGATTAAAATAATGTTTTATCAGCTTTAAAATTATTTTTATTTTTTTAATATATATAGAAGAGGAATATAGCCAAACTAATTTTCAATAATTAGAATAATAACAATTCTTTTAAAATCAAATAAGTCATATTGATTCATAAAAACTTTCAGCCTAAAAATCCATAAGTTATTAATAAAAAAACCATAATTAAGTATCATCTAATTAAGTGATTCTCGGTAAACGGATGAACGAATCATATAATGATCTAGATTTACTTAAATAGCAAGTTCTTAAGAAATAGATTTAAAAAGAAAATGATATTAAATAAAATTAGAATGAGTAATTTCTTCCTATTTAAAAAAGTAGCTGTAAGTTTAGTTTTATCTTTAAATAGAGTTTTTTATAATTATTTTTTTATTTTTATTTTTAAAATTTAGGTAATTTATATAATTTAAGCGTTTCCCCATACTAAAATAACTAAAAACAAGAAGCATCAGATTTAGAATATTAAAAAAATATTTTAAATTGTATCGAATAATAAAAACGTGATATATAATATTAACCAAATTATTAAATAACTAAATATTTTGAAGAAATAAGTATTAATTTAAAAAAAAAAAATATTTTAATTTTTCTTTATTAAAAAAATAGATAAATTTAAATTGGATTATGATGATCATAATTCCTAAAAAGTTTAATTGTAATGTTAAAACTTTGGATTAATGCAATTAATTAATGTTCTTGACCTTAAAGCAGATAAATAGTAAATGGATAATATTTTTAGGTTAGTAGAATTATTAATTAAATGGATAGAAATTTATTAGGCAAAAAAAGACAATACTGTAGTGAATAAACTTTCAAAATAAGAAGAAGGAGAATGGAATGTAATATAAAATTAAGATATTTAAAAAGACATAAAAATATTAGATTAAGAAATTTAAATTAAAACATTAAGAAAGTAAATTATCTAAGATAAAAACCCTAATATACCCACAGATGTAAATCAATTGAATCAAGAATTAAATGAAACATATTTATTCAAATTAGATAAAGATTCTTTATTAAAAAATTTTTTTAAATATAAAAATTCTACAGAATTAAGCTTATTGGATAAGGATATAGAATATTTAAAATTAAAGAAGGAAAACCTTTAAATGAAATTCCCTCTTCTAAATTAATTACCAATAAATAAAGCAAATTAAAATGTAAAGTAAGAAATTTAGGAAATTTTATGAGATTGTTATCAAAAAAATTATTTTATTTACAAGTTCTATTATTCCAATATTTATTATTAATTATTTTTAGACTATCTTATAGTAATCTATTTGAAAAATTAATTTTTAAATATAAATTTTAAGAAAAATTTAGTCACTAAATTACAAAAATAAATATATGATGTTTTAAAAGTTTCTTTATAATATTTGTTTTTTAAAATTAAATTAGATAATTGAAATGTAGCTGATCTTAAATAAAATATATAGAATTCCTTTTTTTATTATCAAAGATTATTTTCAAATTTTAGCATATATTAATGTGTATTTTTTTAATTTTAAGTAAAATTGATATAGATTTGAATAAAGATTGTTTGTAAAAAAAGAAAAATTAAGAAAACGAATAAGCAACAACAAAAACAAACAATCCATGAGTTTTTTAGTATTTACTACAAATTTTCTTATAAAATATTTTCAAGCTTTTGCCAATTTTATGATTGATACTAGAATTTTATTAGAAATCCCTAATGATTTTATTTTCTTTTATTTTTTAACAATTAAAAAAAAAAAAAATTTAAATATACATTTGAAGAATAAATAAATTGATTTTATGAAATTAAAATAATTAATACAAAGTTTATGAAAAATTATTTAAAGAATAACATTAATAACAAATATTTTATTCATATTTATTCCTTAAGCTTTTGTTAAAATAATTAAAATAAATTAATAAATAAATAAACAGATAGATAGATAGATAGTAATATAAATAATAATTGACAAGTTCTCAACAAAAATAGTTACATTAAATATATGAAAGCTAATTACATATTATTCATTATATTATTTATATAAATCTCAATTTTTGTTAAAGCTTAAAGCTCTGTAGATTTCGTATATAGCTCTATCCCTTATAAATAATATAACCTAAAAACTATAAATGGAACATCTAGTGATATTAAAGTTGCGTCTTCTGCTTGTATAGCAGTAGTTGCAATAGGTTAAGGAGGTATGATGATTATAGATAATTCATTTAAAAGTTATTATTATTAACCTCCTGATAAAAGCTTTGTATAAACCATTTAAATTACAAAAGATGGAAGTTTTATAATAGCTGGAATGAAAGGAAAGATAGGCATTTTTATGGTTAACGAAAAAGATTTCAGTGTTCATGCGATTAATGAAATTGCCAATCTATCTATCACAATTGTAGACATTTAATTTAGTTTAAATGAAGAAATAATGTTTATAATTGGCTATTTGGGAATATTACAATGGTATGATGCAAGAAATATGACTAATATTATTAAACTTGGACAATTAAATTTTCCTTTAATGGTATTTTATAATGGACACATCTCTCCAAACGATAATCTTTTTTACATAGCTGCTGATTAAGATGGAATTCTTGCTTTCAAAATGGATAAAATTTAAGAAAAAGATAGCCTAAAAGTGAACCTAACAAGAATATTAAGAAAACCAGCTCTTTCTAGCATAGTGAACTTTGTTATCCAAAGTATCAACTCATATGCTATTGCTATAGACATGTGGGAAGGGATTTTTCTACTTTAAAATTTGAATTAATTAATTCTAGTAGGCGATAATGTTGAAGATCAAAACGAAAGTAAATAATGCAATATTTATTTAAAATATTTTTATAAATAACTCAAAATTATTTTGAAAATCATAAAATGAATGATCTTGCTTCTGATTAGAATAAATACTATATTTATTCAAATAATTTTATTTCTATTTGTTAGAAAAACTTAGTAGAAGTAGTTAATAGTAAAATTTAATTATTTACCCTTTATATTGATAATTGATAAGAGCAAAAGCAATGATTATTCAATCAATTCAAAAGAGGCAATTAATAATTAATTAAATGCAATGAAAATTAAAAAGAAATATGTTTTTTAAATAAACCAAAGAAAATAATAATATAAATAATCTTTATATATCTAATATTCATATTAAGCATTTTTTTTTTTTTGAAATAAATATAGGCATTGTTAAGCTGATTAAATTAAATATTACGACCTCTTCTTAATTTCTTACATCAATAGGTATAAGTTCTGATGATTAATTTCTTTATATTGGTGCAAGATCTCTGGGTATATTAATTTATAATATTTAAGATGCACTTAATCCTTAGTTTTTTTAGCAAATTCAGTTAAACGGATAATCTTTTTCTTTAGGTTTATCTCCTAAATTAAACGCTAACAGTAGTAACAAGTTTGATAATTAATATATCTACTATTGCAATTCCTTATCAGTGTTTGTTTTTCAGAAATAATTGCCTCAGCTTTTTAACTATATTCCAAATTTATTTAATTATTAATAATCTCAACTATTTATTGAAGGTACTTCAAATTACAAATGGAGATGTACAATATCACAAAACAATAAATATTTTTTAGGAGCTTTTGATAAAGATGGTCTTTCTGTTTTTAAAATTGAAGTTAATTCTTACTCTACATAAATTCCTTCAAAAATGTAATTATAATATTAATTTGACGATGCTCTTCAATAATTAGTGAGCACTAATAACTTCAAATAATTTAGCTCTGTTGACTAAATACCTTGGGGTTTCTATGTTGAGAATATATAATTTTCAAAAAATGGTTAATATATTTATTTTACTTCCACATAATATGATTTAAATATAATTGCCTATAGATTTAGAGTTATTATCTCTGATAAAGGAGAATATTCGTTTTTGTTTGATAAAGCCTTACAATATGATTAAGTGTATTACAGTGAATAAATGAACTTAAGTGAAGATGAGTTACATGCTGTTATGTCATATTAAGTTGGAATAGCTCTGGTTGATATTGTGTAATTCGAAGTTATTTCTATGTAAAGCAATTAAGATATTATAGGAAATTTTTGTGGTGCTGTTCTATCACATGATAAAAATCATGTATTAGCTGTTGTTAGAAATGTTGGATTGTTTATTTATGATACATCAGATATGAAAAATCCTCAATTAATCAATTAGTGGAGGACAAGTGGAGGTGAAACCTTACTTAGGTCTAAAACAGATAAAATAATCTACTTAATAGATGGATTTAATGGATTAGTGCTGTTAGACTCTACTTAATTACCTAATATAGTCGTTATAGGAAGTATAACCTAAAATGGATGGTCTAATTACATTTCCTTAACATTAGATGAAAAATATGGAATAATATCTACAACAGATTCAGGAACTTTGACTTTAATAGATTTAAGCGACAAATAAAATTTAAGAATTATTATGAAATCCACAATTAAATCGTAAAGCTCCACAACTTCTTGTGTAGGTAATTTCAAATTAAAATTTATTTAGTTTCATTAAAATAATATTTATATATTTATTTTTTAGATTAATCAGGTATTTCTTTTTTATTTTCTACAAATAAATATGGGGTGAGACTATATAACTTGCAGAGTTAAGTGCTTATTCATGTTGAAAGATAAATTTTAAATGAAAGTGGAGTTTTTCTTAAAATGCAAAGTAACTAGTCATTTCTAATTGGTTTGTCATACATTATTCGGTTTACTTCGCTTTACAGGAAATAAAATTAAATAATATACTAAATATATTACTACAATAATATGTAGTTGAAAAGCTTACCTTATTGGATTACTATAGATTAAAACTAAAGTGATCCTAATTTATAAATTGTGCTTAATTTAGTGATTCCAAAAGAATCTTTGGATTCTTAAGGTATCTCTTAAAGTTATTTAATTTTAGTCATTTAAACTTGTCTTTTGCTTGATGAAACATCCTTCATATTTAACTATGAAGAAGTTACCACAACCTCAGATGAAAGTTCATTAATCTTTTAATTTCTTAAATCTAATGGTTACATTGATGGGTAAGATTGTGCAACAAGCTTATTTGATTCAACTTAATAGTAATATTTAAATATATAAAAAGCCTTTACTGGGATCAGCATCGATCCTTAAAGGTTTAGCTTGATATAGCAATATGTAACAGAGACTTATAAGAGATCAATTATTTTTAATTAATTTATATTCAATATTGAAAGCTCATTGCAGTTTAACATTAATAACACCGCTTAAATTGTTTCATCTGTTGTTAAAGGTGTAACTGTAAGTCTAACTCTGTCTAATAATTCTCCTTTTATTTTTATTCAAAAATTATATCCAAGCTTAATTGTGTATTTTAATGAGTAATTGACTCAAATGAAAATGTAAGGATCTTTGGAGTACATTAACTAAGCTCTAGAAAATAAAATTTTATACTTTGACTAAAGGATACTGGAGAAAAATGAAAATTATAATTAAACTAGTTAAGTTTCTATCTAAATTATAGATAATGTTAATTATGATTTAAACTTAAATTTTAATATTTCTCAGCAACTTCCATTCTTAAAGCTTAAATCAGATATAATTAAGAAAAAATCTATTTAGGATTAAATTAATACTCAGTATCCTCTGGCTTAATTATAAATTGATAGTCAATTCATGATTGAATTTGATTAGAATACTTTTTAAGATCCAGATTCAATCTCTTTGACATACTAAATTCTATAACAAATAAATGGAGTATACTTCCCCCTTTCCTCTGACTCTTTTATTAAATTTGATAGCTCTAACCTTCGCATCTAAGGAACTCCTCCTTCTAGCTATTTATTTTAAACAATTAATCTTAGATTTCAAGCAACAAACGGATATACAATAAGTTTTTAAGATTTTTAATTAAAAATATACTTGATGTCATTTAACTACGTTCTTAACATACTTATTCAAATTTTAGGTCCATTAGCTTTTGCAGTTGGGTTTTATAAACAAAGATCTATTTTCCTGAATATTTATTTTAAAAATCAAACAATGTACTCAACAGAAATTGCTTATGTTAATTAAACTTATAGGAAAAAAATAGCTATTTTAGATTAAGATTATAATATTGCAACCTTATTTTTTTAAAAATTTCTTAAAAAAATTAGTCAATCTTTGCAAAAAGCAACATCACTTCAAAAACAACAGCGGTCTTAGATTTTAAATAAATCTAAAATATCAAATTAATAGATGAATTAATAAATGAATTTCTTTTTAGAGAATCACAATAGCAATTTAAATGTAAAAAAGCAAGAAATTCCTGTTCTTGAAGTCTAAGGGACTTAAGTTTTATTAGTTAATGAATCATAATAAACTTGCTTAGATAAAAATTTAGTAGATTAGAAACCAAACAATAAGATAAGTTAAAATTTAACAAAATAAGAAACTGAACATTAAGACTTATAAAAATATCAAATATTTAAAAAAAATAAAACAAAATATAAAGATTTATAAAATTTTTCAAGCAAATTTAGCTAAAAATCAAAATAAACTAAGAAGCAATTAGAAAAATCAAAGGATGATACTAGTTGCTAAAATTCTAATTAGAATATCTTTAAAAAAACTGAAACAATTAATGAACAAAATGGTTAAATAAATTAAAATATAATATAGCATAATTAAAATATAGAATAATAGAATACTTTGGTTAATTAAACATTTAGAGAAAATAAATCAAGCTATAAAGAATCATAGTAATTATCATAAAAAAATAACTAGTAATTAAAAAATACAAACTAAATTTTATAAAAATCAAATGAAAATAGTTGTTAAAATTCACCTTAGCTAGAATTTAAAAGAATGGAAACAAACAATGATTAAAATGAATAAATAAACTAAATTGTGGAAACTTTTTGTTTACAAAATGTAGAGAATAAAGTTTTTGATTTTGTTTCATTTTTAGTCAAAGATGCAGATGGATCATATAATATGGAAAGGCTGTTTTATTTAATTATGTAATAAAACTTAACTGTTTAATTAAATATGTAGAGTTACAAAATTTAAAATTATGCTAAAGAGCTTCAAAACTAAAATAGTAGATTTTATTACTGCTTAAAGGCAGTAGTCGTGCGATTTTTATTAGAAAACGATAAAAAGACACTAAATGTTTATCAATAGCTGAAAAAAAATTCTTTAAAGATAGGTGAATACTTAAAGAACGATTGGTATAAAGAGTACGTTAAAGTTATACCCACAAATGAGTTGGACTAATTTGGAATACCTATAGCATTCTCAAAAACAGAATTATAAGGTGATTCAATTTTATAGCAGCTAAAATTGCTGCAACTAATTCCAAATAGTTTAGATGTTGATCTAAATTAGTTCAATTAAATTAAAAAATATGAGATAGATCCATTTTTACTTAGAGAAAGTAAATTTAATTTTATATTTATTTCTTAATTTATTTAATGATGAAAATAAAATAGCTCATAAAAATATTTCATTTATAAATTATAGTACTGTTTGCTGATGCTCTTGGCTTAGATTTGGTTAACTCAAAAAACATAATAAAATGCTATGGTGAATCACTTCACTTAAAAAAGAATGAAGTCATGTCAGTAGAAGCTTTTGAAAAGATAGAAGAAGGATGCTGTTTATTTTTTAGAAAATTTTTTAACCTTTAATATAAGAGTCTACCCATTTCTAAATACCTTTCTTTACCTAGCTGGTTATCATACAATTACAAAAATGGTGTCATAATTTTGGAAGGAATACCTGCTAAATTAGATATAAACGATTATATAATAAGGATTTATGATGACATTCGCTTTGTTTGCTTTTAGTATCATTTGCAAATAAAAGACAACTCTTTTAATGATGATATAGATTAAAGTAACAACTAAAACAACAACAATTAATCAGTTGATGAATTTCAAAATCAAATTAAAAAGTTTTCATAAAATTTTGAAATGCTGTCTGTCTCTCAATCTCCTCTCTTATAAACGAATTAGATAATATAATCAAATTAATTTTCTCTTTCAAAAGAAATCTAATAATCAAAAATAGAAAATTCAGTAAATGTTGCATTTGATTAATCTGTCAAAATAAATTATTTGAATGAAAACTAGACTAATGATGATTTTGTGAGCGAAAAAAATGATGAAATTGATGAAAAAGTTAATAGATCTATAGGTCAATTAGAAAATAAAGTTTCTGATTTACCTCACTTTAAGTACTGTCCTTAGCTTAAAATACCTTCATTTTCTAATATAAGTATGACAGATAAAAATTCACTTTATTTTGAATAGAACTATCGAAGAAATCACCCTATTGATGAAATCTGAAATACTTTTTTTAAAAATTTAATGCCACCCACAATATATTAATTTAGTTAGTAATTTCTATTTTTTTAAGGTATGTTTGCTTAATTATATTAAAGAAATTTTATATTAGATTTTAGTACGAGTTACTTTTATGAATAAATATAATTCTTTTCTTTAATTATTATCTAACGATTTAGTATTTTATTTAAAAATGTTTCATATCATAAATTCACCTTATATTTCATTATAAACAAAAATTGCTATTAAAGTATTCACTCTTTTATTTTTCATGGTTTATTTACTAGGGGAGGAGGCTTAATTTGTATCGTAAAACAAAAAAAGGATATATGTTACCTCTAAATAAAAAAATCAAAATAATCTTAAAATAAGGATTAAATATAGTAAACATATTGGTTAGAATTATTTCATTTTTAATTATATTTTAAAATTTTTTAAAAAAGAAGCGGATATCAAGATCACATCTAATTGAAGAAATTCAATTCATTTAAATAACAACAGAAACAGGATCAAAAAGCAGAAGAAAATGAGAAATTACATGCTGTCTTCTAATAAATGAATAAACAGCTTATAATTAGAGGAAATTTAACTTTACCTTTCATTAGAAAAAACTATTTACTTGAGTACTAAGAATATTTAAAGCCAAGTTATTTCATCAACCCATAAGGATAATTTCATTCATTATTGATTAATTTTTTTCAAATTACTTATTGATTAAGTGTATTTTTTTATTGATAAAGGATAGGATTCAATAAGCTATATATTTTTTAAATTTTTTAGAGGTTTAATTTTAAGAATTTATTTTACAGTAGTTTAAATAGTTTTTTTTTTTATTTTTTACTCTTCAAATTCTTGTTAATTTTAAAACTAAAAATTATATTAAGTAAAAATTAATAATTGAAAGCTGAACATGTTCAACTTAGATATCAGTTTCAGTAGTATCTTAAGGAATTCAGTATTAAAAATTTAAATTACTAATTTGAAGGAAAATTGTTATCATTATCTTTCAGCATTTACTTCTCAATGGGTATTAATAAAAAAATGTTAGAAAAGCTAAATAGATTTATTAAATACTGAAAGCTTGCCAAATAAATATACCTATATTTTATTTTAGCCTACTTTTAATTGTATTCCAAGCCATTTAATAAAACCTCTTATATCTTGTTAGAGTTTATAATTTTAATATCCAAAATTATATTTTATCCCTAAAATAACAAAAATTATTCCTCAAAAATAATTTAAATAAAAATAATCTTGAACTGTGTATGTATTATGTTTTATTCATAAATGAATATATTTTAATAAATTTAGTTCCTCTTTATAATATATCTTATTTTTATTTACACTAAGAAAGCTAGCTGAATTTATTAAACTTAAATAAAACATTTATTTTTTTAAGAAAATAAAACTTTACTTATTTTTATTTAAATCTTTTATTTTTTTTCATTTTAAATATTTGTTTGATTTAAAAAGTCAACCATGATACATTTTTTTAATTTCTGTTTGATATTAAGTAAAAATAAACTTTTATTAAAGAAAAGTAATAAATTAAATTATAAAATTTCTTAGATTCTGGATTTTTAATTAGCAAACTTTCAATTTTTTTGAAAGAAAAAATAAACTAGATAATTTGAAAATATACAATTTTATTATTTATTTTTATAAAATCTTTATCAATTTTAAAACAAATTGATTTTCTATTTAAAGTTCTTCTAAATAAATTACATAAGATAAAAATAATTTGACTTTTTATTTCATTTGAAGATATATTCTCCATTTACTATATTTTTTGTTGTCATCTTAAAAATTTTAATATAAAAAAATAAAACATTCTTATTTGGATGCTTTAATTGGAATATAATTATCCTTCATTGTCTCTTGATGAATTTTTTTTTAAATTAAATTGTTCATATACATGCTATTCTGAATTAATTTGTATCTATTTTCCTTAAGCAAATTATTAGGATGAAAACTTACTTTGAACTATCAGAAATGTAAAAAAATAAAAAAATTGTATTAAAATGATTATGAATAGTAATATAATACAACCTTTTAATTTACTTTTACATTTTTGGGAAAAATAAATTTAAATTATGATAGAATTTAATTTCCATTTTTTCTTATTTATAGTGTTCTTAACATTTATATTATGTTAAAGTTTAATCATTTATTGCTTCTTTAGCCATTTTAAATTAATGATATTTTTTCTTTTTCGATATATAAAAAAAGGAATATAAATTCATACTCAACAAAATAAAAAGTTTGATATATTTTTATCCTTAGTTGATTAAAAGAAATTATAAATTTCTTTAATCACTTAGAAAAAATATAAAGCGTCATAATTCAATATGTAAAAAGGTTAAATTGTTAGTAAATCTCTACAATTTTATTTACATTTATAAATTTAAGATAAATTTGATTTTTTTGAAATAGATAAAAAAATGAAAAAAGAGGGTATGATCAGCGTTTAAGATAATTTCTATCAGGAAAAATATCTTTTTAAAGAAAGAATTATTTAATTTGAAGTAAGTAAAATAAGGTTTTCCAAAATCAATGGATTTTGATTTTTCAAAAAGTTAAGCTTAAAAAAGGATTTTTGACAAATTAATTGTTATTAATAAACAATTTTCAAATTAGAATGAAACAAAATTAATTAAATTTATATTTTTTTACTAATTGCTTAATTAATCTTTATCAAAACTATCTAGTTCACCAATCCTTTAAAACTTTTTATCTACAAACAGCAAAATTCGTTATTTTATTCCTTAAATCTACTTTAATTTTACTAAACTTAATTATTATTAAAAAAGCGCATATAATTTCATTTTCTAAAAAAGATATTTGGTAATATATTTTATGAATGTTGTTAGAATGATTTAAAATTGAAAAGATAATTCTTCTTACTTTAATTAATTTTATGAGTGGATATAATAAATCGGCTATGACCAGGTAGTGCCTAATCTATGAAAAGAGGATTCAATTTATTTTTTATCAGATTTATTTATACTAATTAATTGCTTGTTAGATGTCTAATTTCCTCTTTAAAATTATGACGCAAAAATAATTAACTAATTAATAATAAATAAATAAATTAAAACTAATCAAAACACATATATTTAAGAAATGAAATCTCTGTATATTACTTTAGCTCTTATCTCCTTTATAGCAACTACTCAAGCTACTAATCCTGCTTGCTAAATTTCATGTAATAACAGTAGTAACCCTACTTAATGCTAAGCTGATTTAGTTACACTTAATAAATGTTTCTAAGATAATTGCGATATTACTAAAATATAATCAGGTGATTACTAAGCTGCTTTAAAATGCTTTACAGCTTGCAAACCAACTGATGATTCTTTATAAAAACCATTTAGTGATTATACTCAATGTTTATTATAAAATAATTAACAAGTTTAAAAACTCGTAGCTTGTGCTGAACAATCACTTTTAGGATGTTAAAATGACCCAGTAGGTTGCTAAAATGCAATTTAAGGTTAAGCTTAATGCATTTCAACTAAATGTGCTAGCTAGATCTAAAGTATGACCAATGTAAGCGACCTTTAAAAATGCATCTTCTAAACTTGCAAGTCCAGTTCTTCAATCGTTAATAATGCTGAATAAAAAATTTACGAGTGTTTCACAGGATAAAAGGTCACAGTATCTGCCAAGATATTAATATCTTCAGCTTTTACATTAATTGGATACTTAATCCTCTTTTGATTCAATTATTATTTGTTTTTTAAGAAATAATTAATCTTGTAATCTAAATTTTGATTTGTGTCTTTGTCAAATTTTTAATTTCATTTTTCAATCTTTAAGCTCTAATTTCAGGATTTTCATTTTCATAAAATCCCTAATACTAGATAGATTTATATGATAAAAATATAAAAACAAGAATACCATTCTACCTATCTTTATATTTTTCTTACTTTGTATATATATTTCTTTTTTTAAAATATACAGAAGCTAAATTATTAACTTTAAGAATATATGATAAAAGCTAATTTCAGTATTTTGTTTTTGATATTGAGCATAATAAATTTTATTTTCATATTCATCTTGATAAATGCTAATTAATAATTTATAAATTTATATAATTTAGCAAGGTTTTAATTGAATGTTGTTTTAGAAATAATTTAATTGTTTGTAAAATTTAAATAATCTTGGATTGTTTTTTAAAAATAAAACAATTGACTCTTCCCTTTTATTTTTATTTCTTATTTTACATTTGAGAAAAAAGGACATTTGATAAAGATATATTATTCAAGGAGTGGGTAATAAGCTTGCAAAATAGTTATCATCAGAAATTATTATATTTAAATGCTTAAAAGTTTTTATTTTTGTTAAGATAAATTTACTAACTCGAAGTAAGAAATGTAATCTAATATTTATTAAAACAAGCAATTAGGTCAAAAAGAAAGTTTGATAATAAAAATCAAATTCATTTACAAATTTATGATAATTTTATATTTTTCCTCTGATTGTGAATTTTAATTTAGTCCAAAATTTAAAACAAATAAAAAATTATTTTTATTTTCATTGAAAAAATCTAAATAAATTGTTTTATTTCTTTGAAAACATGTTAATAAATAAAAAATTTCTAAAACATAAAATTTTGTATTTATGAATCTTATTTAAAAAACATAAGAGATTATTTTGCATATCTAGCTAGAACGATCAAAACTTTAATGTAATTATCATTCTAATCTTTGATAATTGCAATAAGCTTTGAATTAAGTTTAAGTTTATATTACATTTAACTGCGATATACTTAAAATAAAATAAGGGGATATCATGCTGCTATAAATGCTTTATATATATTTTAAACCAACTTATAATCCTTTAAATACAGTATTTACAAATTAAACTTAATGCTTTTTATAAGATAATAAGTAAGTAACAAAGCTTTAAAAATTTACTCTAATTAATCTATATTAAGATGGTTAATAACCCATATGTTAGTTTGCTAAACATTTAAAATCTAATGCCCTTTAACTTAACATTCTGGTTAAATGTTAGGAAAATATGGCTTTAAAGGTATTTGAAAATGCATTTACTAAACATTCAAAAATTATTCCACTACCATTGCTAATGCTTAATGCTGAATAATAAATTTGTGTGTTTTGCAAGATAAAAATTTTCAGGATCTTCGTGAAAAATGTTAATTTCTTCAGCCTTTAATCTTATTGGATACTTAAATATTTAATATGCTAATTAATTTGTGTTTTTATTATTCTAATATAAAAAAACTCTTAATTTTAGTTTATTTTAGTTTTTTTTTATTTTATTTTACTTATAAAGGTATTAGAATTACAATAAAAATATTTGATATTCGATTATCATTAAAAAAGGTTTTATACAAATGTAAAAATAACAATAAATAAATATTTCAATCATAATCTAATCTATAGTAATAAACATTGATGTCTTTGGAAACTAATCTTTTAAACTTTTTTTTAGCTATTTTATTGTAAGTCTTCAAATCAGTATACTCACTATTATGTAGAACTTCTAAAATTAAATTATTTTTTATAAATATTTTACCTAATTAAAAGTTTAAACGCAAACAGCTTCTTGATTTAAGAAAAAGACTAAATAAATTAAGTTAACTGCTACTTTTAGAAAATGGGAGTTCTTTTTTAGTTTAAAATTTATTAATGTTATTTATTTTTCAGTAAAGTCAATTATTTACTAAAGATTTATACTTATATTGTATAGGTTTTAAAATTGCATAATGCTTTTAGCGAAACTCATCAAACTTTAGAAATCATAATTGTTTCTCCTAAAAAAAAATTAATTAATTAATTAATTAATTAATAAAATTTTTTGTTTTCATAATTTTACTGTAGAATTAGATTCATTGTCTGCAATTGCTTACACTCAGATATTTATTTGCTTAAATTATACATGTCATTTGAATTAATAGAACAATACCTAAATATTTCAAATGGTTGAGTAAATTAAAGTTGATAATATCAAATAATATTTATTTCTTAAAAAATTTATTTCTTTTAAATATTTCAAATATTATAGAAACAATTTTAGATTATAAAAAGATAAATTTACGTAAAGTTTAAATATAGATGCTTTAGATTATTTTTGTTTAAAAGTCCTAAATTGAGCTATTACTCATCATTTACTTTATTGTGTCTATTTAAATAAATAGATTTAATATTAAAAAACTAACTTAAAGTTCTAAATACTCTAAAGATATCTTTAGCTCCTCCAAATAACTGCATTATAATATAGCTTTTCCTAATTCATTTACTCCACACTTTGTAATATTATTTTCTCTTTAAATTTTAATATAAATTAATTTAAATTTTATAAATAAAATATATACTTTAAATAAATCTGTAAAATCCTGAGTTAGGGACAAGCTTAGATAGCCAAAGCTATTTATTGAGCCCCTTCATATTCGATTTAGTTAAAACTATATATTTTTGTTTTATAAATTTAATGTTAAAATTTCTATTATTTTACTTTAAATCTAAACTCAGCACATATAAGTTTTATCCACATTATTAAATACCTTGAGATATATCAATAATTCCCTTATTATCTATTTAATTTGATCTTTTGTTATACAAAAAAGTTAATTATTATTAAAGATAATTATAACTAAAAAATTAATAATCATCATTTAAATATGTTCGGTGTTAGCAATAAATAAAAAATTAACTCAACCTCTTTTAAATATTTATATTTAAAAAATCTAAAATGACAAAAATAAAAAAATATTTCTTAGTTTAGAAATTATGAATTGATATTAGTAAAAACTTTTAAAAATGTTTAAATAAATAAATTTAATTTGTTCAATAATAGTTTAAATTAATAAATTAATTCTATATCATTTAATTAACAAATGAATTTTCTTTAATAATAAAGCCTCGATAAAAAAATTATTATATTTATTTTCTACTAAATTTAAATGCGTTTTAAAATTTTTATTAATTTAAATCACCTAAAGTTGAGAATAAGAACAGATAACTTTTTCATATTAGCAATTTATTGACCTAATTTACTAGAAAGCTTGTTTTTTATTAGACACCTCCTATTTTAAAAAAATGTTAGAATAAAATATTTGGATGTTTATTCACTCTAAATCTAATTCTAGATGTTCAAGATCTTCGCATTTGTGTAAATTTGATACTAATTATTCACTTTCTTGACTATCTCTGATTGCTACAATACTTTGATATTAAAAGGAAAGATTTTTAATTTTTATTTCATACGAATTTATTATCTAAAAATAGCAAAAAAGTTATATAAAAAATTTACTTTAGTTTTATCCTCAAGTATCTTAAATGAATATTTTAACCAATTATTTCCCCAATTAGTAAAGCAATTTGCTAACCGAGCATACTGTTACTAAAAATATGATATTTTTAATATTAAAATTAAAGAATCTATTTACCTTATATGTATATTTAGTTTATAAAGCTAGCTGTAAGTTTAAATAGTTTGTTTAATACTAAATATTCCTTCAGACCAGATATAACATTCTCTTATTTAAAATTTATTTCTCAAATAAAGATATAATCTTCATATAATTTACGGTAAAAATAGAGAGAATTCTTTAATATGTTAAAACATTTTTAAAATTCTTCCAATTTAAACAACATTTTTTCTTGATGCTTATCTATATTCAAAAATTTTGATTTATTTGTTATTTAATTAAATGCTATAAAATTTTACTTTTTAAAAATCTCAAGTATTTCTATTTAGTCACAGTTTATAGAAGACAACTTTTATTATATTAAAAAGCATGTTTAATTATTTTATTGTAATTATAGAATCATATTTACATTTATATTATCAATATTATTTATTTATAACTCCATTTTATTTTATTAATTATTCTTTAATCTTTTATTCTAAAACCCAAAATGTTAATAAATATTTTTATTTCAAAAGTTCATTTAATTTTCTAAATTAAGATGAACATAAATTAAATCTAAAAATAATCAGTAATTAAAAAAAAACTAAAAATTTATAAAATCTCCTTGTAAATTCAATAAATAATTTAATTTCAATTTTTTTTAATTAATCAAATTTCGATAAAATTTTTTTCTACCTAAACAAACACAAAATAAATGATATAATAGAATAACTATTTTAATAAGCTAGAAGATGTAAGCATTTATTTTGTAATTAATTACTCTTTAATTTTATTTTTACCATTAAAAAAGTTTTTAAATTCTTCTCTTTAAACTCATACTCATCTCCATATTTATCTCAAGTAAATTTAATATATAAAAATTATTCTTATCTATTTTATCATTATTATCAAGTTAAATTTTTTTTCAAGAAATATTCTCATAGATATTATTATTTATTTATTCGAGTTTATATTTATGTTGTTTTATCTGATTTTTAATTTTCTAACCTTACTTAAACTATTTAATAGTTTATTCTTAATCATATTTTTTATTCATTTTTCCTTCTAACTAACTAATATTTTCATCAATATTTAAAAATAAGTAATGAAATTGGTGATGAAGATACCTCAAGCTTAGGCTCTGCATTAGCAAGCTGCACTAATCTCACAAATTTGACTCTTGAATTAGCGTAAAAACAGCTTATTTCTTTTGGATTGTATTAATATAAAAATGAATTAAAACTAAAACAATCTTTTTACTTGATTGATTTACATTTTTTTGATTCTGATTATGCTTTTTTAATTTAAGTCATTTTTTATTTTCAACGTTTGCTGATATAAATTATTTACTAGTTTATTCTTAATCATATTTTTTATTCATTTTTCCTTCTAACTAACTAACTAACTAACTAATATTTTCTTCAATATTTAAAAAGTTAAAATTCAATTGGTGCAAATGGTGCCTCAGGCTTAGGCTCTGCATTAGCAAACTGCACTAATCTCTCAAATTTGAAACTTGATCTCTAGTAAAAACAGCTTATTTATTTTGGATTATATTAATATAAAAATGAATTAAAACTAAAACAATCTTTTTACTTGATTGATTTAC
>JH719967.1:812794-884168 GCA_000231845.2 Tetrahymena malaccensis 436
CCCCACCTTAGTACTAACCCAGCCTTAAGGCGCTTAACTTCGGAGTTCGAATGGGATCCGGTGTTTTCACCTTAGTATGGCCGACAACAAAATTAAGGCTATTCTAGATGATTAAATATTAAAATAACTTAAGTGTAGTGAATGATAAAAAAAATAATTAATTTAAATTTTTAACTTAAATCTGACTAAATTTGAAAGGCAAATTTAGATTTTTAAAAATAAATCATTTTGTAAAAATTTAATTCAAATTAAAATGAAAGAAAGAAAGAGTATTTTAGTTCATGTAATTATTAATAATAAATGAAAGTAGGATATAAGAGCAATTGAAGCAAATAGGAATAAGAATAATTTTTAATTTAGCCGGTGAAAGTACAAATAAAAAAGAGTTGAAATATAAGGCTGAAAGTAGGCCTATTGAAAGCTAAAAAAATAATGCAAATGAAATTAAATTAAAGGAAGAATATTGTATAACTTGATATATAGGAATTTTGATTAAAAGCTTAGACGACTTAACAAATCAAAAAAAGATTTTTAAAACAATCAAAATAGATATATAATTTTATAGATTTATTAAAGTACAATTTTAGAATAAAAGCATAGAAATGTAGTATATTTTTAAGGGTATCAAGACTATTCCTGCTTCTAAGGACATGATCAACATCGTCCTTTCCAAGACTTAAAGAAAGACTCCTACCGTTGTCCATCCTGGTTATTCCATTGGTCGTATTAGAGGTTTCTACATGCGTAAGATTAAGTTCACTTAAGATACCATGCATGAAAAATTCAATGACATTTTGAATGGTTTCCCTAAATTGGATGACATCCACCCCTTCTTCGCTGATTTATTCAATGTCCTTTATGATAAGGATCACTATAAGCTTGCCTTGGGTCACGTTCATTCTTGCATGAACTTGGTTGATAACATTTGCACAGATTACGTTAGACTTATTAAGTATGGTGACTCTCTCTATCGTTGCAAGCAATTGAAGAAAGCTTGTTTGGGAAGGTAATTTCACAAATTCTCAAAAAAGAGTTTATTTTTAAAACACTCAAAACCATTTTAACTGTTTCTTCTCTCTTGCATTAAGCATCAATAAAAAAAACTGTATTTTTTGGCTTAGTAAAAACAAATTAATTAACTCCTACATAGAACAAAGTCAACATAAACAAAATTAATAACAAAAATTTGTAAAACTCATCATTAAAAATGAATAAAACTGTAATGATGTTAATAAGAATGACTACCAGTTTTTTTTAGGAGTTAAGCATGAGAGGAGATAATTTTTTTAGTTCTATTTGGATTAATCTCATCATTTTTAAAAAATATTTTGTAGAATTTGCACAATCATCAAGAAGTTAAATAGCAGCTTAAATTATTTGGAAGAAGTTAGAAAACATTTAGCAAGATTGCCTTCAGTTAATCCCTTTGAAAGAACTTTAATGATTACTGGTTACCCTAATGTTGGTAAAAGTAGTTTCATTAATTAAATCACTAAGGCTAACGTTGAAGTCCAAAGTTATCCTTTCACAACTCAATCACTTTATGTTGGTCATACTGATTACCAAAATGTCAGATGGTAGGTCATCGATTCACCTGGTATTCTTGACCATCCTTTGGAACAACGTAACACTATTGAAATGTAAAGTATTACTGCTTTAGCTCACTTGAAGGCTTGCATTCTCTTCTTTATTGATTTATCTGAATAATGTTCTTACAGTATTGAACAATAAGTCAGCTTATTCAACTCAATTAAGCCTCTCTTCAAGAATAAGCCTCTTTGCATCGTCCTCAGTAAGTGCGATTTGAAATCTTTCGAAGATCTTTCTCAAGAAAACAAGGATATTCTTAACAATCTTGCAAAGGATTAAAACGTCTAACTTCTTTAGATGTCCAATAAAACAGGTGAAGGTATTGAAAACCTCAAGGTTTAAGCTTGTGAAACTCTCTTAAAGCATCGTGACGGATAAAAAATTGAATAACTTTCTGGTGGTAACTAAGTTTTAAAGAGAGAAGAAGAAATTTTAAGAGGCTTGCACGTTGCTAAACCTACTAAGGTTAGAGAAAGCAATGTAGTAAGAGCTCCTGTCATCCCAGAAACTGTCAAGGGTGGTCTTAAGAATGAAAAACCTACTCTCAAAGAAATCTAAGAAGAACATGGTGGTGCTGGTGTTTTCAACTTCCCATTATAAGAACACTTCGATTTAGCCAACCCTGATTGGAAGTACGATGTTGTACCTGAAATTATGGATGGTAAAAACATTGCTGATTACGTTGACCCTGATATTCTTGAAAAACTCGAAGAACTCGAAAGAGAAGAAGAAATGCTTGAAAAGGCTAGAGAAGAAAAGGGAGACATGAGCGAAGAAAGCGATGGTGATTTACCTGATGAATATTATGAAGCACATGAAATCGTTCAATCAAAGTAAAAGTTAATTAAAATTGAACATAAGTTAAAGAGACACACAACTGCTCATGTTCACAAGGAAGCTTTAAGTGAAGTTAAAAAGGATCTTGAATCTAAAGGTAATTTAATAAAAATTTATTTAAAAAAAGAATAAGAATTGCTAGAGTCATTAATAGAAATGCAAAAATAATTAAAAATTTTTGTGACTAGTTGATTAATTTTTACTTTTAAAATTATAGGTATTGATTCTACTAAGCTTGAATAAAGAGTTCTTGCCAAGAGATAACCCAGAAGATTACTTGATCAAATTAAAAACGAAAAGGATATTGAAGATGATGATGAAGATATCATGGAAGATGAAGTAGTTGCTGATAGAAAGAAGATTGAAAAGAAATTAGAAAAGAAGTAAAGATCTGCTTCTAGATCAAGATCTAAAGGTATCAATCCCAATCCCATTTTAACTCCTGCTGATAAGGCTATGCAAAGACTTAAATTCAAGATTGAAAAGACTTGGTCTGGTATGGCTGGTGAAGCTGACAGAAGTATTGCATAAAAGAAGCCCAAGCATCTTTTCTCTGGTAAGAGAAAACAAAAAGCAGATAGACGTTGAGAAATCAATGTATGTCACAGAAAATAATGCATTTTTCTCTTCAAATACATAAATAATATAAAAAAATTAATTTCTCCTTAAAATAAAAAACTTCAATAAATAATAACATACTATCAACCAACCAACCAATCAATCAATAAATAAATATGGCAGGCTTTTTACCTTGTCCAAAAGCTACAAAATCTTTCAAATATAATTAATATTAATATCTTTTGTATAATTAAGAATTATCAATGTAATTTATTTTATCCAAAATTTATATTTTACCTGTATTGACATTTATCTTTTAAGCTTCTTAAGTAATTTAATCATTCACTAAAAAACATCTAATTAAGTATTTTTTTAAAGGCTGTACTTAAATCACACTATTTGTTATTTTTTCAAAAAATTAAAAAAGTACTAAACAATACTTTATTTATTTGTTAATATTTTAATATATGCTAATATTAGACCAATAGGCATCTTATGCGTGCTTCAATATTTATTTTGCTTTCATACATTTTACTTAAATGTATTCCTTCATAAAAAGTAATTAGAATTTTTACATACAATTTAAAAATCACTCATAAAACATTGTTAAAAATTTTTGATTATTTCATAATTTCTATCAAAATTTCATTTAAAAATTGTTAAAAATGTAGACAATTTAAATGAAATGAGGGAAAGTAGAAAGCTTTATTAAATCATATAAAAATAGAAGTTTTAATATTATAATTCATTAGAATTGCTTTAAATTATTGTTGATATGTTAATAAAAGTTGTTAAATTTTGCTAATGCTCAAAAATAACTCAATAATATCAAGTAAATATATATATAATTTATTAGAACTATTTATTTATTTAATTGTTTGTTTAAATAGAGATATCAAACATCAAAAAGTTTCAAGCAATATAAATTCTTTCAGACTTAATAATAAGGAGAATCGCCAAAGCAAAAAATCATTACACTTACATTAAAATTTTAAAATGAGTGAAGAAGACAAAGTCATAGAGAAGAGCGAGATGCGTAATACTAAGTAGAGCTAATTCGGCTATTCACAGTATTCAGAAAGGTCAACTTTTTTAGGGAAAGACATTGAATCGCAGAAAAGACGTTCAATCAAAAAGATCCTTCTGTATATTGATTGCATTAACAATATTAAATAAAATGATTTTTCTTGCTCGTTTTGAAAATTATTCACATTCAAACAAGCTCTATTTCTTTTTAAGCAAGCTCTGATTTATTTATAAAATAACTATTAGTATGAGTTCTATGGATAAAGACACTATGAAGATTTTGTTAAAAATCTTATAAGGTGGACTTAAAAATTTGACTTCCGAAAATAAAGAAAAGTTAAAAAAGAATGCAAGCAACATTTTGGATAAAGATAGATAAAAAGAGTTAGATGTTTTGCTTGAAAGACTAGAATCTGGTGATGATTCGAGTGATAATTTTTTGGTAAAATATATCGTTAACGATATGATTTAGGTAATAAAGTAAAATATTTTTTGTATTTAAACAAAAGCAAATTATCAAGTATTATGTTCTTTCGCCAGTTGAAAAATCTTACATCGCAAAAATAGAATAAGAACTCCAAAAAAGTGTAAATATCTAAATTTAGAATATAGAAGTGGTTTACATTAATTTTATTTATCATTAGCAATAACTAGATGATGAAATAAAAAAAGTTTAAGAAAACATTAATGAAGAAAAAAAGAAGAAATTAGAAAGATATAGAGAAGAAAAGGATGGTAAAGCTAAAGTTAATAACAAAGAAACTTGCGAAGCCCTTTTGAGAGAAGTAAATAATTTTACTTGTTCTTTAAAATTAAAATATAAATTGTTTCCAGATTAAATTAATTTACAGTTTCTTTTTTGGAATAACTTAAATAGGTCAGTATTCATGAAAATAAACTTGAAAAAGCAAACTAAAAACTTAACGAAATAGTTGCAAGAAACAACTAATTAAGAGAAAAAATAAATGTTTTGAGAAAAGAAAAGAACGTCATTGAAGAGTAATTAAATATATTTATATTTATTTAACGTTTTAATTTGTTCATTAAATGTTTTAATAATTGTTTTGCATTTATTGGATGACTATTTATGTATTTCTAACTTTGATAAATAGAATCTATAATAAATTGAAGAAAGAGCTTGAGGAGAAAAAAAAGAATGTTGAAAAAACTATCAAAAGTGCTGGTGAAGCTTACTATAATAGGAACAGGGCTGAAGAAGAGCTTAAGGCATTACAAGAGAAGGCAGAATAACAAAAACTGAATTTCGAACAAGAATACAAAAACTTGAATGAAAACATTTAATATGATAGAAGATTTAAATAATTTATAAAATCTAAGCAAAAAGAAAAAGAAGTATTAGAAAATTTAGAGAAATAAATTTAAAGAAACTAGGAGATCATTGCCGAAAAAAAGGCTTCTAATGAAATGTAATTAATAAAATTACTCAATAAGTTTTCTGCTTTTTGTTATTCTGTTCTAATCTAATTTTTTTCTGAAAATATTTTTATTTATTTATTTTTTAACTGAAGTTGAATCAAACTTAAAAGTCTAATTTTTTAAAAGAATTCTATTGATTTTTTTTCTTTTTAAATTTAAAAAAGGATTGATAATGAATACATGCTTTCGGCTAAGAAAGAAGAGGAAATCAAAAAGGCATTTGAAAGAATTAAAAAAGAAACAGGTATTAATGAAACCAAGGATAAAGAGAGCAAAGAACTTCTCAATGTATTCATTAATCTATATCAAAAGAATACAATCATGAGCAAATTCGTCAAAGAACTAAATGAGGAAGTAGAAGAACTTGAAAGAAAGATAGAAGAAAAAAAGAAAGAAATATAAATGTACAGCACAAAAGGTGCAACAAACGACAATAAGAGAAGAGAAATGAAAATTGTAATTTAGAGTTTATTTTTCAAAATAAATAAAAATAACATTATTTAATATTTTGTTAGGCATTAACAAACAAAATTTAACAAGAAGAGAAAAAGAAGGTTATCCTCAAAGCTCAGTATGAGAAATCTATCGAAACTATTAATTTAATCAAATAATACTTAGAAAACGTATTTATTGCCATAGATGTTGAACCAGAAACAATAGAAAAATTAAGTAAATATAAAACTAAAAACTTTTTACTTTAATTATATAAACTTATATAGGAAGTGCTGCAATAACAGAAGAAAATATGGTACATTTCTTAGGTATTCTAGAATAAAAGGGATTAGATGCTATATCGGAATATTCTCGCTTGATTGCTGAGGTATTTAATGAATTTACATAGGTTAAGCTAATATAAAATTATATTTTAATAGTAACTAAAATTAGAAAAAGGAGACATGCCTGGGCTAGCTCAAAATATAGATGACCTGAATAACATTATTGCTTACGAAAATGCTAATATTATGAATTTCTATTCAAGTGCTGGATAAGGAAAATAGGATTGTCCAGGTAAAATAATAAAAAAGTAAGTAAATAGCAAATAAATATTTTTTATTTTAGATGATTTATTGCAAGTGCAAAACAACGAAGATGGTGAAGATGAAAAAATACAACAGATTGGATAAAGAGGAGATAAATTTTTCTCTTAGGAAGAACTAAGAAAACAAGCTTTAGATGTAAAAAATAAACTACAATACTTAAAATATTAAACTTTTATTTTATTTAGGTAATTACTAAGAAATTTACTCAAACAAATCCAAATAAAGCTAATGCATCTGGAGTTAAAACTAAATAAAGAACATAAAAATAATATAAAACTGTTAAAAATTGATATTCAATTAATTTATCAATGTATTTTGCTTTCTAATTAATCTCAAAGTTAAATATCCCATGCATTCATTCATTACTTACTTACTTACTTGTTTATTTTTATTTCATTACAAATATTTCTCAATTTTATTTTACAATTACAAATAAAATTAAATTTTAAAATTATTTTTTAATAAAAAACTTTGTTTGAATTTTATTCAAAAATCAAATCTTTTTATTAGACTAACTATGAACCAGAAATGCTGGAGTTATGAAAAATAATTTGGTGAGAATAATCAGATATTATTTAAGGAGTATTATTAGGCATGCATATTGCTTTTATTTTGAATAATAAAATAAATTGTCTTTTATTCAAATAAAAATCAATTAATGTCTGCTTTAAGGAAACATTTTATATTTAAATAAAATTAAATTAATTTGCTTAAAAACAAAATAGGTAGTCTGAATATAAATAAGTTTAAATCTTTTATAATTAAATAAGTATTTAATTTATATTTAATTTACCTTTTTCTTTTATATAAATCCCATTTTTTAAGATTACACATAAAAACATGATGATTTAGACAAATTAAATTGACATGATAATATAATTTTTCTATATAACTTCTATTGATAAAAAACAAGAATATCCCTTGATTAGCTATTTTTTTTTTTTGGTAAATTAGTAATTTTAATTTTCAAAATATAAAGCAAATAATCTAAAAATTCCTAAATCCCATACGTTTGTCTATTATTTATTATCAAAACAAAGGATTTTGATCAATAAGAAATAATTTCAATTATTTAATTTATAAATTAATATATCAAAAAAGATAAAAAAAACACAACCAGGAAAAAAAATATTAAAATATACAATGAAATTTTAATTATTAGGGGATGTAAATTAAAAATATATATATTACTAGTTTAAATTTTATTACATTTAATTTTAAAAGTTTCTTAAAGCGAATCTAAATCATTTATAAGAAGCATAACTTAGTTTTAGGTAATTATTATCTATGATGTATTTTTTCGAATAATTTTTTATAAAGCAATAGGTTTATTAACGATTAATAATCAGCACTTCTAGGAGCTAAGTTAAAAAATTGTAAACATCTGGAAAATCTATTCATTAATTTGAGGTAAAATTAATATTTTAGGTTTCAAAACAAATAAAAATTTTTGTAAAAGTGGAAATAATATTGGTACTTATGGTATCACACATATAGCTACTGGAATAGGATCCTGTTTAAAATTATAAAAATTAGATTTCACTATAACTGGGTTTAGTTTTATATAAATTAATAGGTATATTTGGATTTCTAACATTAAAAATTGTTTAATTAATATTATTTAATTTAAAGCTAAAATCATATCGATTCTAAAGGTGCAATTTCTTTAGGAAAAAATTTGGGCTTATGTGTAAATTTAGTTTCTCTTAGCATAAACTTAGAGTAAGTAACTTGACAATAATAAAATTAAATAAAAAAATAATATTTTTTTAATTATACAGAAATAATTAAATTGGAGATATTGGTGCCTTTAATTTAGTAAAAGATCTTAATAGATGTAAGTATCTCTAATCTATTGAACTGTAACTTCTGTAAAATTGTTTGAGATTATAAAAAAATATAAAATTTAAATAAATGAGTAATTCTTATTAAATTTAAAAGAGTAAACTAAATTGGTGATAAAGGAGCTTTTTAATTAGGAGAAGGATTAGGTAAATGCAAAAATTTATAAAACTTAGATTTAAACTTAAGGTAAAATTTAAATTGAAATTTTAAAGTTATTTGATTTTAAATTAAATTGAAATTTATAAATAAAAGTGGAAATAATATTAATGAAAATGGAGCCTCTGAATTTGCAAAAGGTTTGTCTAAAATGTAAGAACTGCGTTATTTAAAACTAGATTTTTAGTAAATATTCGAGTTTTCTGTTAAAATATAAATATAAGAATTAATTTTATATTTAAAAAGTGGAAATGCTATCAAAAAGTAAGGTGGATATGATATAGGTGCCAGCTTAAGAAAAATGACAAATCTATAAATGTTGCATTTAGAGTTAAGGTAAAATATTTTTTTAATTATTTTAACTTATTTAGTAAATATGAAGCTCTAATCAAATACAGTGTAAAGGTGCTTCTGGTCTAGGAGAAGGAATATAACATTGCTAAAATTTGACAGATTTAAGATTGTATTTAGAGTAATATTAATTTAAATATATTGAATTGCAAAAGATAGCAAAATTTTTATAAATTAAATTAATATATTTATTGAATATAAATAAATACATAAATAATTATTTTAAAGTTCCAACTATATCGGATAGAAAGGAGTGCAAGATTTATTCTAAGGGATTGTAATTAGCAGAAACATTAAAAATTTAATTTTAGATTTAAATAAGTAAATTTTATTCTATTATGAAAATTTAAATAAAATGATTGTTTATTATAATTAGTTTAAACTAAGTATACTTTGAAGATGTATGCAAATGCTGCAAAATTTTGAAAAACAGTTAAAATTTGTAAACTTTAAAATTCTTTTTTAAGTAAATTCGTTATTTAATTATATTTTAAAAGTTTTCAAACCTATTTTAAAAATATTAGCTCATAATAAATTCTAGATCACTTAAAATCAAAACAGTCTTTTTCCAGTCTCAAAAAAGGTCTTATGAAATCAAAAAGATTGACATTTTTTAAAATTTATGATAAATTATTTTATTGAAAATATTTTAGCATTAGATTGTTAATTAAAAATAAATTAATTTTTATTTTTGCTGAAAAAAATTTGTTTGTTATTGGTTTTATGCAAAATTAGTATTTTTTTAATTAAAAATTTTTCATTTTCTTAATAATTTTGAGCTATCATAATAATTATCATTAGAATTATGTTAAAAATAACTTTATCCATGGATAAAAGGTAATAGAATGTGATAGATAATAATGGAGAGAAGATTAATTATTGATTTCAAATGTATTTATGTTCAAATATATGCATCTGTGTATGCATGTAGGTATACTGCTTTTATTTAAATTTATTTTCAAAAAAAGGACAAATTTTGTTGTACTTACTGTATATATGAGTGAGTTGCAAATATTTATTAACTTTGTAATTACTTTAATTTTTATAAAAGCGAATTAACTAGTTGAAATTTAAATAATTTAAATGTCAGTAATATATTACTCAAATTAATATGTCTTTTATTGAAGTTAGTTATACTAAATAAGATTCTATCTTGAAATATTTCTTTTAAAAATAATTTTTATTTCAAATTAGATTAATTATTCAATTAATTAATTAAAATTTATTAAATTCGTTTATTATTTATTTGCAAATTAATAATCATAAAGTTATGCAAAATTATAATTGCATATTTTAAAATGGTGTTTTGAAAAAGGAGAATGAATAAGATAGATATATTTTTACAAAATTTATAATAATCAAATTTTTATTCATGTAAAATTTGTTAACAGCTATTTTTAAATTAGTGATAACTTATAAGGTCTTTCGATTGCAGTATCAACTAACTTTTCTAAATCTAAACTAACAAATTTCTAATTAATTTTAGTAATATTTTAAAAAACAACTATTGCAATTAATAAATTTTTTGTTAGTTTTATTTAGTATTGTCAAAGCTTAGTCTTATTTTATGAGCAAATAGTTAGTTTTGTTTAAATGTCCAGTGCAAGGACATGATCCTTCAATGCAGGATTCAGTTTGTTTAGATAATTAGTGCTAATCAAGAGGATTAGTTTGTGATAAATGCTCAGCTTCAAACCATGCTAACCATTATAAATTACCATTAGCAAACTTTGTTGATTAATATAGAGAATGTTAGAATTTGAGCAATATAGAATAGTAAATGGATAATGACACTAAAAGCTTGTAGAGCATGCAAGCTGAGATAAAAGGCCATTTGCAAAGTTTTATGAAGACTATACAAGAAGAAGTTTTGAAGACTTTAGAGAGATTACAGACTTAATTTGATAGTGATGTGCAGCAAATATAGAGTATGAAAGCAGCAGAATAGCGCTATACATAAATATTAAAAGATATTGAAAGGAAGAATATTTAAAATGCATAAGAAGCCTAAAGAAAAGTGACTGAGCTAGTTTTAAAGGTTTAGCTGCAGCCTAACAAGCGCTTTTAGTTATTCAGCGTTAACGAAGAAGGGTTTTAAAAAATAAAAACTACATTAAGAAACACAATGAGTGTTAAAGAAAATGTTTATACAGAAACTACTAAAATAGCAAAAGACACTTAGAGATATCTTGATGGAGTTTATAGATTTTTATCCGCAACTTTACAAAAAGGATCTAATTTTAATTAACCACAGCATTCTGGTACTTTTGGATAATTTGGATCATCTATAAATCATAATGAACCAGAATAGTTTAAATTAACAAGTGAATTAAATCCTCCTACAGCTAATTTTATTCTGGAAAACTAAAACAATCAAAGTTTAAATGGGTAGAGATCTTTTTCAAATAATGCTAGCGGCCACAATTTTCATAGTGCTCTACCTCAAAATAGTATGAGCAGGTTAGATGAGTAATTACCTAGCGGCATGCTAACAAACAATAACAGTGTAAATGTTAACAATAGAAATACAATGTACAATCATTCTAGTCCAGCAAAAGTTAAAAACAATTCTACAATTTTTGGAAAAGGATTAAATTAGAGCATAAGCAGATAATATAATACAAGATAAATGGATTAGCCAATTAATGGTATAGAAAATTCTGTAAAATAGTTACATGAATTCGAGAGGAATAACGAAAATATTTTCTTCTAATAATAAGCAGGTCATAACAAATCTCCTTCACCTTTTAGAGAAGAAATCCATATATAGAATTCTCCTTTGAGAAGTGTTGGACCAAGCAGATCTAAAACTAGCAACTACTTTAAGTAAGATGTTAATTAGCCTGTCTCATCTTAACCTCTTGACTAGGGATATGACAGATCATTTTCCCTGACAAACAATATAGGTAAAGCAAATACTTAGCTTATTAATGCCAGTCATAATTAATACTTTGGCGAAGGCCCTGCAATATAAATGAATCCAAACACTTCGAGAAGTATGAATTAAATTATGGATTAATATAATAGCTCAAGTAGCCATAGTTTAAATCAATTAAATAATTAAAGAGTACCTTATGCCTCAATAAATAGCAACAGAGTTTGGTGGAAATCACATGATTTGCCTGTGCGAGATATAGTTTTTGTTGATAATGATAAAATTGCTTCTGCTAGTGATGACTGCACTATAAAACTATGGGAAAAGATTGAAGGCAAACTACTCACTACTTTGACTGGCCATCAAAGACCAGTTACTAGTCTTACATATCACTTTACTGGAAGAATTCTAGCAAGTGGAAGCACTGATAGGACAGTAAAAATATGGAGACCTGTTCCAACATGGTAGTGTGTACATACTTTTAAAGGGCATAACGATATTATTCGCTCTTTAACTTTCCTAAACGAGCGTACTCTCTATAGTGGATCTTTAGATAGTACAGTAAAAGTGTGGGATTTAGAAAAGGGAATATTTATAAGAAGCTTAGAGAATGAAATGCTTCACAAAGTTCACTGCATGCTGCTGCTCTAAAATAAATCTCTATTAGTAGGATATGATAAATAGATTTGTGCATGGGATTTAAAATCTAACCAAATAATTAAAAATGTGAGTGCTCATAATAGTCCTGTGGTTCGTTTGATATTTGTTAAAAGTAGAAGAAACGATTAGCCTTTAATAATCTCTGGAGGAAGAGATTCTTCAGTCAAAATTTGGGAGGCTTCAACTCTTATTATGCTAAGATCTATTGAAGAAACGTTTCCAATCACTGATATAGTCTATCTCAGTGAGATTGATTGCATAGCTATTAGTTTGGTAGGATAAAGATTAGATGGTAAAATAGCAATTTGGAATCTTAACAACTTAAGAAAGATTAGAGATATTTTTGATAACCCTTCTGCTGCTTATAGATTGCAATATGATGAAAATTATAGACTGCTATATTCATGTCATGAAAATAGATTGGTAGAGTACTGTCGTTTATAAATTTGAGAATTTAGAAGTTTTGCTCACATTCATTTTAAATATGAAATAAATTTAAAAAATAGATAGAGTATTTCCATAACATTTTTTTGATTTAATAATTAAAAAAAATTTTGATTGGATAATTATGAAAGTTAGAATATTTGTTTGTTTGTTAATTTGTGTATATAAAATGTATCTAATTTAGTTAATTTGTTAATTGTATATAGTAATAACTATCAAAAACCTTACTTAACTAATCATTTTTTAGAAGATTTATAATTATTTCAAATTGAAGCTTAAATACTTTATTTTAAACTAAATCAATCACCATTTTATTATTTTTTTTGTATTCTATTTATAATTCATTATTGTAAAAATCAATTTTAAACCATGTCTATAAGGATTCTGGAATGCAATTTATTTTTTGTTCATTTTTTTTTTTAAATTTTAATTGGATAATTATTAAAGTTAAATTATTTGTTTGTTTGCTTATTTATGTTTATAAAATGGATCAATATTAGTAAATTTGTTAATATAGTAATAACTATCAAAAATCTTAACTAATCATTTTTTAACATAAATATTTTATTTTAAACTAATTCAATCACAATTTTATTATTTTTTTGATTTTCTATATATTATTCTTTAAAGCAAAAACATTAATTTTAAATTTGTCTACAAGGATTTTCCAATAGAGTGTGATTTATTTATTTAATAACGAAAATTAGATTATTTTTTTATTTATTTGTGTATTTCAAATGTATCTATGCTAGTTAATTTGCTAATTGCATATCAAAAATCTGAAAAAATAATTATTAGAAAAATCATCATTTTATTTTTTTTATATTCTATTTATTATTCATTAAAGCCCAAATATCAATTTTAAATTTTATCAATTATTTTTTGAATATGATCTATTTATTAAATGGTCATTTTTATATAATTTAATTTTTGATTTACTAAATATGAAAATTTGAAGTATTTTTTTTGTAAACAAGTAATTATGTAAAATAATTTTAAAAATAAATATAAATTCAATATATTTTGTACAACAATTTAATTTTTAATTACTACTTTATCTTAAATTAATAGCATAAATATAACAAGCTATCAGTATTTTATTATTTTTAAAATTATCATTAAAATAAACACTAATTTTATCTCGTAGGCATGAAAATCTTCCATAATTTGTTTGTTTATTTATTCAATTTTACAAATTTATATTGTATAAATATGAAAATAAGAATTATATTTTTCTATTTAAATATTTGATTATCTATACAGGTTGGAAAATTGTTATATAAAGTAATAAATAATTATAAATGTGATTGAATTAATAATTTTTGTTATTGAAATAATTTTCATAATAGATTTATTTTATATAAACATTTTATTCTCATATAAAACATCAATCAGCTTTTATATTTCCATACATCATTTTATCCATTAAAAATGTAACAATAATCCGAAACTTTGTATATAAGGTGCTCCCAATCAAATATACTTTCTTTATTTTGTGTTTGTTAAACAAAATTTATTTCAAATTCATTTAAAGGATAAATTATTTCAGGTTTAATATTAATATTTTTATTATTGAAATTTCTTTCAATTAGAGTTTCTATTAGCTACTTGAAAGAGATTAGCAGCTCTTTTACCTAATATTAGCTCATTTATATTTGGTATAATATTTGATTACTTATTTTTAAAAGAGTACTATACTTTAACGTTTTGCTTACTATTAATTCTTTAAGTACAACTATTAGAAATCTCAGAGGCCTATCTACTTATGTAGACACATAATAAGAAACAGCACAGATTATTATTATAGTAATTATACTTGTAGTTAAACATATTTTTACAGTTAGATTTTCAAGTTGCATTGATAAATTCTTTATATTATCTCTAACTTTATACATTTCGTCTTCTTCAGAATACAACAAAATTATAAAATAGCTATCTTAAACGGGATCTTCTATCTATAAAATTAATTTTTTATAAATTTTATTTGGCTTTAAAGTGAAAACTAATTTCTGGATAAAAAGTTCATAAAAATTATAAAAATTAAATACACCAATTTTTGTAAAATCTCTTGAATCATTAGGATTAAATTAATCTTATATAAAAATAGGAGTAATTTAGTATATTTTTTACTCTCCTTATACATTTCGCTTAGAAACTTTCACCTAAGTTTATTATAAAACTAGATTTTAAAAACTTTCTTAATCAAGGCCTTTAATTAAAATAGATTATCATTTATTTAAATCATTTAGAAATATAAAAATTACCACTGAATATGCTGCAATTTTGGTCAAATATATATTAACCATAGCTATTCACATGCCAATAATCACTAGCATAAATAAATTAACCTCTTTTGTTTAATACTATGATTTCACTTTTAGATCTAAAGCCATGAGCTTTGACAAAACTATCAATAACTTTCATTTTCATTTCTAATCTTATATCTAAAAATTATGTTCTTTTATTACTTCTTGAAAAAATAATTAAAATTCATTTTACGAAAATAGATCTCTTAAACAGTTGATTAGAGGTCTAAATTAGCTTTAAATGTTATAGAAAGAGGCATAACTTTCTATTTTTAGCCTCCAACCTACGCATCGTAAGGACCTTAAACAAAAACTCTACTACCTTGTCTAGTTGTTTTTTGAGAATTTTGTTATTGAGTCTTGTAAAACGTTGAATCAATATTAACTATTAAAAGTATTTTAAATAAGAGGATATAAAATTTTTTTAAAGAAATTAAAGAAAATATAAAGATAGAAAAATAGGAGTTTACATTAAGTTTCTTAATCATCAATATATGAAGCAGGATATGACTTATAAATGTTGATGTTTTAGGCATTTTAGATAGTATAAACTTATATAATAGTTCTTTAAATTCTTTCCTATAAAAATGCAGTTGAAAAAAGGCTATTTATGTAGTTGTCTAATTCCAGTAAATAGCTTACTAACTACTTCTATTCATTACTTGCCTTATTTTAGTTGATTGTAGCTAAGATGAACAAAATAATAAGTTAAAAACTATTTTACTTGCAAGATATCAGAAATGGAATTAATGCAAATGGAACTTGTTTCCTATATTTAAACTACATTAAGATTGCAATTTTATAATTGTTCTTATACTTTAGATTATCCTGTCTTATCAGTGCTGCTTAAATCATATGTTGGATATATATTATATATACCACTTTACTTGTATTTTGGATATGTAACTTATTATTTATTTATATTGTTAATCATTAAATAAAAAATTAAAAAAACTAAAAAAATTAGAGGAAAGCTTATTCAAAGATAAATCAAAAATTTTAATCAATAAGTAAGTCTTGAGTTTATTATTTTTTTGTTTCTATTTTAAAATATCTTTAATTTGCTATAAAAGTATCTAAGGACTTTTTTTATTAATTAATAGAAAGAACATCAACCACTAAATTTTTTTATTAAATAAGTATTTTTCAAAAATATATGTAATTATAATAAATTTCATAAGAAATAAAATACTCTTAAGATAAACCTAACTTTATTCCTATAAATTTTTATTTTAATTACATATTATCTAATTTTATAGATTATAATATTTAATAAAATAGATATTTCTTATAAGAGAATTAATAGTAAGAATTACTAATTACTAATTCTTTCTTAATTTTAATATATTTAATTCAATTAGTTGTAGAAACTTTCCAAAAATATTCAATTTAACTTTCTGAAAAAATAACTAAAATTTTTAGCTACAAATAATTCATCATCAGAATAACTGGATGGAAAAATTAAGGTTTACCTGCTTTAATTATTAAAAATAACTCTAACTAGAAATAGAGGGTATTATTATTGTTGTTCTAAATAGAAATCTACTTACATTTTATGAATAAAGTTAGCTTGATTATTATTTTTTCTAAATGATCAAAATTCAGATATTTTCTTAATTAGGATTTTTCCTTTCATAAAATCAAACTTTTTTAATTTTTGGATTAAAAATAGATTAAAAAAATTTGATTACAATTACTTGTTAATTAAAAAAATCTTAAAAAAATTGTGTGGTATTTATTATCTATTTTCTTTTTAATTAAAAAAAATTCTTATTAGTGATTTTTTAAGTATAATTTGCTTGTAAGTGAATACTTTAATTACAGATACTTTGATCTAAAAAAATTATTAAAAGCTTTACTCTATAATGTAATAAGTTTAATATATTTACAAAATACATCGCCGATTACTTATCTTATATCATTAATTAGCTGTCCCAAGTTATACAAAGAAGTTTAAAGCACAGTTACCATTTATCTTTCAAAATAAATATAATAAAATTATGACTAACATTATTGTCTATGTAAAATTTACTTGATAACTCTTTCATTTTCAAGATCAACATTTGAACAAATATAAGACGATGAATCTGAAATTATTTTTTGAGTAATATGCTTCTAGATAAATATCTATAGATTCATAAAATAAAAGCTTTTAACATCATTTAAATTTAGCTACTAAAATAAAGTATATTAGAAATAGCCAAAAAATGAATTAATTACAACTAACAGCAGAGATATAACTAAACAGCAGACAAGAGAAATAAGTCCAAATTTTATAATTAACTAATGCTTTAATCTTAAAAGTCCAAATTTATTAATTTCAACAGGTTTTTTATCTACTTTTACCATAGTTTATTAATTGCTTAATAGTAATTTATCTGTTGTATTATTTATTTGTTTGTTTGATTTTTGTTTACTTACTTATCACTTATTAATCTTTTTGAATTAATATTTTAGTTTGTCATAATTTATTTCTAAAATTTTTTAATTTATTAAAAATACTTTTGATGAAATTTAGTTGAATGATGCATCATTTTCTTATTTTGATTTGAAAGGTATTTAGAAACAAATAGTTGAGAAATTAAATTGAACGTGTATAAATATCTATTAAAAACTTTTATTGTCATTCATTTCCTTATAAAATACTATTTTAAATAAATTTATATTAACTCATTAAAAATATTTTAATAAAAATCAAAAAAAATATTTTCCATTTTATATTTCGAATTATCGATTTTTTTGCGTATTAAGCATATTCATTTCAATAATAAATTGATTTAATTACTGTTTTAGTAATTTAAATATTACTTCATGATTCACCACATATTATTAAAATCATCAAATAGAGAACAAATCGAAAATACTATTAAAATATTTTTTCTTTTTATTGATAATTTTGACTGCAAAAATAAATAATGAGTGTAAAAAATTTGTAAATAAAAATTCAAATTAAAAAATATCATTAAAATATTTAATTTTTTTATAAAAATAAATTTTATATAATTTACAAAGAGAAAAATCTAGAGAGTTATCATGATTTATTTATATTCTAATATTTTATACATTTTGAATTTTTTTTATTGAATTTATTCAAATTAATTTATTTTGTATTAGTTAAAATATCAAAAATCTAAATATATCTAATCTTAGTTGATAAGAATCTTAATATTTGATTAAATTCTGTAATAAATACACCAAATAAAATTGAGTATTTATAATTAAATAATAAAAAACTAAAATTAATAAAAATTATGAGCGAAGATTAAAATACAAGTGTAGGCTGCTAAAATTGTAAGAGTCAATTTAAAAAAGATCGCATTTGCATTTCTAAGTAATGCCCTGATTCAGAATATCTCAAATATATCTGTAAAATGTGTCATTATGAAGAGCACAAATCTTAAGGAAGGTTAAAAATTTCAGAATTGGATATTGACATTTTTAAAAAAGATATTAGAGATTTGATAGAAATTTAAACAGATTAGAATAAAGATGAATAAAACCTCTACAATAACTTAAAATAAATAAGAGAAAAAATAAAAGAATCAATTAAATCCTTAGAAAAATTTGATAAAAAACTTGAAGAGTTTGAAAATGATTATAATACTTCATACGAAAATCTTAAAACATCTTTTGAAAGCTTGAATAAAATATAAGATGATTAGGAAGTACAGAAATCAATCTATGATATATTTGAAAGAATATAACTCTGTGAAAGTGACGAAAGGAACAAAGCTGTAGGATTTTGGAAAATTAAGAGATCTTTTGAGGAAGATGAATAAGACCAAATCAGGTAAATATATGACATTGTAAATTATATAAATAGATACACACAATTTGAAGAAATTGAAAGTGTTTCATAAGAGATAGCCAATATTAATAAAAGCATGGAAGATTAATAATAATTAAACTAGTAACTATCTGATTTTTAAAAATAAGTAAATTTATTAAACATTGAATAAAAAAAGCAGTTAACAGTTAACTAGTGTAATAAACTTGTATAAAATATTACTAAATATTTTATTAATTGGTTTAGTTTTGATTATATTTAAATTGAAAGGCTAACTTGCACTAAATGCTAATCCTTTTATTATCTAATCAATAATAATTATTACTAAAAATATAGCTAAAGTTGTTATTAGGATTTATGCAATAATTGCCAACCATAAGATCGTTGTAATAATGATCCTGAAGGAACAAGCATATTTTATTATTATGCGCATTAAAAAACTTCAAGTTGGATAAAAACAAGGAACGCATAAGATTTATATAATTTCTATTAAAAAATGCTTGAAATAATAAAAGAAAAAAATAATGTTGAATAATAAACAACTTAGTGATTAATATAAGATTTAAGTATATAATTGACTAATTTACAATTAAGATAAAATAATTGTTAATTAAAGCTTACTTTATTGAATTATAAATATAAAATATTTGGATAGCATTATATCCAAAAATTACTCTGTAATGTATCTTAAAAATTTATAAATTTTAACACTTTTCAAGAAATTATTTTTATCCATTAAATCAAATTTTTTTTTTTAATCATTAAAATATTTAATCCTTTTATTATAAAGATGCCATTTTATTATTTTTTTAAATTGGGTTAATTAGATAATTTTAATATTATTATTTGTTTTATGGTCAAATTTACAAATTTAAGATATTTTTGATAACTTTGGAAATTCTTTTTCCATAAAAAGTTTTTCCTAATTTTTTTTTTCAATTATGACAGAAAAATTCACAAAACTGCTGACTAATAAATAGCAAAAAATAAATCTTAAAAATTTACACTATTTTATTCATAAATATGAAGTTTTTATCTCATAATCTTTTTAAAGCAATTTTTAATAAATATATATTATATTCTAGATCATCTTTGAACATTTAATAGTAGTATAAAGAATAAATAAAGGTTATGTGTTTATTTCTTTTTGAATTATATTAAGTAAGCTCTCCTTAAATAAACTGATAACTGATTTATTTAATTATGTAATAGTTAAGTTTATATACAAGTAATGCAAAATAAAAATTTTAATAATTAATTAAATTTGTTATTAGTTTAATTTTATTTATATAATGATAAATTATTTGTTTAGTATAAAGTTTAATTTAATTAAAATATTTTGGTTTCTTAAATTAAGTTTCATTTTTATTTTTATGAAGTTTCTGTTTATTCTTTTTATCCATCAAACTTATCTTTAACTAAGCTGACAAACTTTAATACATCAAAATCAATTTAATTTCCCTTAGTTGTTTTAACGAAATTAATTTCTAAATCATTTAAAGGGTATTCTATTTTTGGAGGAATAATTTGATTTTTGTTTGTAGAGGTTTCAATCATTTGATCTATTAGATCTGAAAAAGATTTTACAAGTTCTTAAACTTAATATTAACTCTGAAAATATTAATATCTTAGCTGCTCTCTAATTTTAAATAGAGTGTTTTATTTTATTGTTGTGCTATTATTAAGCTTTCTTAGTATTATATTTAGAACATTCAAAGGCCTTTAAACTTAAACTGTTACTAAGTAAGTTGCTACATATACCAAAACTATTGTTATTAAGCTACTAACTATACAAATTCTTACTGTAACATATTCAATTTGATCTGTTTGATTTAAAATAGCATTTTGAACTTAATACATCTATGATTTTTCTCCATATATTAGAAAAGTAAAAAAGCTATCATTCAATGGATCTCTTACCTTTTGAATATTTTTGATACAAATATTCTTAAATTTGTTTAATTTAGCAATAAAATAAAGTTACCCCTGTTTTAAGATAAGAAGTAGGATCATTAGCATTAAAGGTATCTGCTAAAAGAATAGCTTCTACAAGGTAGTCTTTTCTTACTCCTTATTTATTTAACTTGGAAACAATAGCTTATTAAGTTTTATTAGTAATAAGATCTGTAAGAGTGGGCTCATCAAATCCTGTTATTAAAAGCATATTAAATAAATTTCTCATTGCAAATTAAATAATTTAATTGTAAAATGAACTCGATTAAATGTATATAACTTTAATAACTATAAATTAATTATAAGACATTCATACCACTGTAAATTTATATATTAGAATCATAGATAACTTGGGATGGGCCTGTATAACTTTTCTTCCAATAATCAGTGAGGTAAACAAATTGTCTTCTCTTGTTCAAGATTATAATTTCAACGTCTGATCTATAATTTTAAGAATTAACAAATTCTTATATCACTGCCATTACTATTTCTATTCTGATATCTGAATGTTTAAAAAATTAATTTTACTTTCAAATAATTAAAAACTTTCAAAAAAATTTGAATTAAACAAATTAATTTACGGTAGAAAATTGTATCAGTTCCTTTTGGAACTGATAAGGTAATTGAAGCAGACATTACTTCAACTATCTATCCACTAGGAGATGTAGTATTATAGGGTCCTTAAACAATAATTTTGCTACTGCCGTTAGGATAAGGATTTACGACTTCTTATTGCTCTTAGTAATATCTCCTAAAAATGCTATCTATTTTTTATTTGAGTTATTTTGTTAACATTTTTAGTAATAATTTTAGTAAGAATTTATAGGAAAGTTTTGAATTTTTAGTATATAAATAAATAGCTTCTAAAATATTACATTAAATCTAAGTGCTATCTATACTGCTTGCTGGATAAATTTTATATATATTTCTTGCAGGATCATTGTTAGCGTAAGATTATATAAAAATTCTTAATACTTTTTCTTGTAGAAAAGGTGTTTAAAAAAGATTAGGTACAAAGTCGTCTAACTGTAAAAACTTTCCAATATCATAAGTAATGTAGTCTGTGTTCTAGTTAGTTTATTAATAACTTTAAATATTGTTATTTTTTATATTAATACTTACTGAAGTAGGACTTGTTGGGAGATTTAACGCTACATCCATGCAGAGAGAAGAAATTTATGTAGATGAAGGAGTACTTGAGCTGCAAGCCAAAATTTAATTCTAAGCTAATAAAAGAGCATTCGGATCTGGCGCTCCAGGTGTGAAATCATAGATTGGGAATGGAGAATATATCCCCTAAGTGATGTATATTTGATTAATGCCTGTTTTTAAAATATATTTAAAGTTGTTAGTTTAAATTTATTTCTAATATAATGTTTATTTTGATGAGTTATTTTAAAATTTAAGTATTTCAAATATTTAATTTAGGAGAATAAATACTCAAGCGGGATATTTTTGATTAATGAAGCCTTTTAAGATAAATTAGAGTAATTTGTTTAATGTTATTTTATCTCTAAAATATTATTGTTATTATATTTCATTATTTATTTTTTATGAGCTATTTTTATATAAAATGTTAGCATAATTTAAATATTGTTATATTATTAAATTATATAGAAATTAATTAGGGAATATCTGTTAAGTTGGAATATATTAGAATACTGTGTGATTTTAGGTGTATTTATTATGTTATTTTTCTTCTAAATTATCAATTTTATTAAATATGATTATTTACTTATCTATTTATTAAAAAAATGTTAGCATTATTTAGATATTATCTAATAATTTAAAGAAATCATTTTGGAAAAGTAGACTCTAAGTGAGATATATTTGATTGATGCCTGCTTTAAATTATATTTAGAGCTATTATTTTAATGCTTTTTAATCTCAAAAATAAAAATGTTATTAAATATCCTTATTTAATTTAATGAGTTATTTTTAAAATATTAGTATTAGTTAAATACTTTCTAATAATACATTTTAAACAAATCTTATTGGAAGATTCAAAAATACGGAAATCATATTCCCTAAGTGGAATTTATAGATTAAAATCTGTTTTAAGTTTACAATTTAGTTTAATATCTATTTCACTCTAAAATATTTATGTCGTTATCATTCATTTAGTTAATTATTTTTTATGTTATTACTAAATTTGCTTAATGCGATTTATTATTAGTTAAATACTGTCTAATATTTTATTAAATGAAGACCCTTTGGTTAATTCAAAAAATGAAAACTCATATTTTTAATTTAAACTAAGTTAGGTTTAATTTTTACCAAACGTATCTTTGGTGACCTATTCTACCTCGTACAAAAATTATCCCATAATAACTAACGAAGTCTACAGTTAATTTACCATCATCCTTTTTGTTTTTACCAGTTATAAATAAATTATCTTCAAAGTTTTGTTTTTGTTAAATTACCCTAGAACAGTACTCATTTCTAATTATACTCTTGAAGAAACATACTAACTGGAATCATTTAATATCCGATCTGTTATTTTCTTCTGGATGAACACCTTAATTAGAAATATTTGATATAAAGCGTTAGCTTTTTTTTAAAGAAAGTGATTCAAATCAGAAATCTAAATTAATGAATATATGAATCCAACAATATTTTTGTTAAGAATTACTGTTATAAGAATTGAGATAATTGAGCAAGAAATCAAGCTAACAATTGTAAAATTAAGAATAAGCTGAACTTTGAGTTTTATCTATCCGAAATAACTGATACTCTTCTCTACCTTCTTAACACTAACCATGTCTTATTCTCAAAAACACTATTTAATTATAAATATTTACTTGTTTATCTGCTTTTAATCTTGTTAAACCAAGATATTTATATTGTTGGTTAACAAATTAAGTATTGTTTTTTTTGTATGCTACCTATATTTTTTTACAAAATTTAATCTTTTTTTCGTTGCTAATAAAATAGTTAATCGAATTAATTCATTCATTCATCGATTTAATTAATAATCTAGAGTAGCTAGCATTCAATCTGAAGCCTTATTGAAAAGGTTTAATTTAAATTCATTTTTTAAAGCCCAATAAAATGTAAGTGAAAATTCTTAGTTATGTAGCTTTACTCTAACTTAACTTAGAATAAGCCTTTCTTAATAAAAAGCCTGCATGCATGTGTGCATGTTTAATGCGCAACTTAAAAGAAATAGTAATTAAGTAATCCCATCTTCAAAATCAAAAATTTTGAACTTACATTTAATAATTATCAAAAATAAAAAATCACGTTTCTAATTAAAACCTATTAACAACTTATTTATCATTTGAAAGAATCCAAAATATTACAAATAATGTTTACTATTTTTAATTTTATTTAAAGAGAACATAAATTTTATTATATGATGCATTAGCTTATATTTTAATGCGTATCAAAAGATTTATAAGCACAATTTACTTAAATACAATCAATCTAATTTTTTCTATCTTTAGTTAAGCCATAAGCACAATTTTGACTTTTTTAATATTTCATGAGCTCGCTAATTATTATTAAAAAAATTTTCAAATCCTCTTTATTTACATTTTGAAAATAACTTGATTTTGCTTTTTGTTAAGCCTTATCCACTCATCAACACTTGAAATAAATTTTTTATTATTTTTTTCAATAACACCATTCAATAAAACTAAAACAAATTAAATATTATTTTTGATGGCTAAAATACAATTGTCAAATAATATTTCAACTTACAATATTATAATAATTTAATTATTGTTAAATCCAAAAATTTAATAAAAAGTTCCTGTCTTTCATAAAAATATATTAATTTGTAGCAAGCAAATCTCGAAATTTAATTTAAAAATGATGAAACTTAAACATTATTTCCAAATAAAATATTTTAAATTGTATAATTAAATTTATCATTTGTCTCATATATTAAAATTGAAATTAAACATATAAAATTATTTATTAATATTATAAATACTTTAGAGGTAAGATTAATTTATTAGGAAGTAACCAGAAGATCAAGTTTTAACTTTTTATTATTTATTTATTCATTACTAATTGAATATCCTTTTAATTTCTTATTAAACAGTTTTCAATTTAAACACATAAATAATAATAATCGCATGATTTATAATTTAAAATGCATTTTAATTAATTTGCTTTTATAAATTTAGATCAGAAAAAAACTATGGATATTCTATTTTAAGTATTATCAAACTGGTTAGTTATTTTAATTTTAGTAGAAAAGAAATTCAAATGAAATTATATAAATTATAAATAAATTTAATACAATCAAAGAGTAGGGTAGTAACAGTAGATTATTTTTTTATAATAATTGATTAATTTATTTTTGATAGATTTGTTATATATTTGGTTTTCGGTAAAATTTTGCAACAAAAAATAATTCATTCATAATTTTATGGGAGTTTATCTTATTCCTTACCAGAATCATCAAAAGATCCATTTTTGGCTTAATAGTTTTAAACATTCAAATTCTCCCAATCAAATACAGATTTATTGCCTTTAGTTTTTAAAGCGAAGCTTGTTTCTAAGTCATTCAAAGGATACTCAATTGTTATATTAATAGTGTTATTTGTTTTGTCTTAGAATCTTAAAATTAGTGTATCTATGAGGTCTATGAAGGTGATTAATAGATCTTTTACTTAGTATTCACTATTTCTTGACTAAAATAAAAGCTAATCCTTTATCCTCAGTAATACATTTTACTTTAATGTTACACTGTTATTAAGCTTTTTAAGAATGTTAATAATTAGTCTTAATGGTCTATCTACTCTGACAGAAACAATATATGTAGCAACATATACAAGGACTATTGTTACAAAGCTTGTTATCACACATATAAGCTTAGTTATATATCTTTAAGATTATGCCAAAGACTCTATTTTATTTATAACTTCATACATTTAATCTTTCTCTCCATATAATAAAATCACAAAGTAGTTATTGTTCTAAACGTCATAAACCTGTTTGTTTGATTATTATATTATTGTAAAATATAAAAACTAAGAATTAATACTAAAAATCATATAATTATTTCCAAATAATAAATAATTGTTAAATTAATAATAATTATAAATTTAGTTTCAAAATATTTAAATGATTAAAAGAAACAATCCTTTCTCATATGAATAAATCTGTAATATGAGGTTAAGTCATATTTTAATATGGCGTTTTATTTTTAATTTATTAATTTAACATAATGTATCAATCTTCCCAAAAATTAAATTAATAGTCACTCTACAGTTAAATTTTAAATCTATTTTTAAATTGGCTAAACTTCTTACTATAGTTTTTGATTATTCCATTTTCATAGATTGGTTTTATTAAAATATTTTTTAATTTTGATGATCAATTCGAATAATAAACAAAATCATATATTACAAATAAAAATAATTAAAAGATAAAAATGAAAAAAACATATTGTTTATAAAATTGTTTATTTTTAGAGAAATATGTTTTTTTGTTGTAATCTAAATAATAAAAATAACTTACTCCTGTTTAAAGATATTGAGTAATATCATTTGCATCGAATGTATTGTTAAGCAATACTGGAGAAATTAAATAATCTTTATAATTTCCATCCTTGTTGATTTTGTTAACTTATATTTATTGCTAATTTAAGATTAAATTCTAAAAAGCCTATTCATTGAGCCCTTTATTAGATAATCAATTTAAATTTTATATTCATATTTAGACTAAATAAAAATTTACCACTATATTTTTGCATTGTTTAATCAAAAATGTAAAGAGATTACTGATTTATTTACCAGTAGTCAGTAAGATATACAAAAGTTCCATTTTTATTTACAATAATTATTTCATTTTCTGATTGGTAATTTTACTGTTTTATGAAAGCATCAATTGTTGACATTAATAATTCAACTCTAATATCTATAGAAATTTGTTAAAAATAGTATATTGAAAATTAATTTATTTACTAAAGAATATATTTTAAGAGTTAATTGTGGCCATAAATGTATTAGATAATGACATAACTTAAATATTTTTAGAGCTTGGGTAATCAAATACCTCGTAGGGACCTTACACAAATATTTTCTATAACAAATGTTATTAGTAAGTTATCTCCATATTTTATTGTTGATTCGTATAGAATCTACTATCCACTGTATATTCTATTATTATAACAAATTATTAAACTATCTGGTAAATTTACAATTAAATTTCTAATTAAATTTTAATTATTTCAAGAAGGTGATTAAATTTATATGTTTAAATGCACATTTTATGTTGTATTATCTTTTTGCTTTAACTAAATTTATATTTAAATATTATCAACAGTTATAAAAATATTATAAACCTAAATAAAATATTAAAATTTCTATTTAAATTTAGTAATAATATTTAGATTATTTATCTTTTAAAATATAACTAATAATAATTTATTTCTTGCTTTTTTAACTAATATATTTTTTGTAGAGAATAACTTTGAGCTCTATAAGTAAGATTGAATCAAATAATTTTTAATTACGATTTGGACCACTTCCTGATTAGCAGTCTAGATATGATGAAGGATATATTTTAAAGATATTTCTTTTTAAATCTCTAGCAGCCGAGCTGCCTGATGGTGATGCAGGTGGAGGATTCGAATAAGTTTATATTATTATTCTATATATTTTATCAGCATAGTTTTATTATTAATATAAATTAGGAATGTAATTATCTAAATCCATAAATTGTCCTAATAAGTATGTTTAGAAGTCATTTGCCTATTTAATTAAAATAAATTTTAATTTATAACTAATAACTTATTTATTAATTTTTTAGAGTAAAATTGTAAGTTACTGGATCAAGTGCTGCTTCTGTGCAGATAGATGAAACATAAGAATAATAATTAGCATAAGGCTAACAATAGCTTATCTGCTAATTAATTTTTTAACTTAAAATAGAATTCAAACTATAATCATATGATGTCAAGAAAATGTTTGCGCTTTAGTATATTGCTGTTATCTCTATTTTATCAAAATTTATAATTTAGCTATTTTAAATATTTTATTTGTCTGTGAGCAAGGTATTTTTTATAAACATTTTTAAATGTTTTAAATATTTATATTTATAGAAATTAAAATACTTGAGTTTTGATAAATTATTAAAAATAAAGACTCTGTTTATAGTATATCTGTTTAAAAATTACGAATATATTTATAAACATATTTCAACTAGTAAAAATCAAAACTTAATTAAATTAGGGAGTTTAAAAGCTAGATAAAAATTGTATGTTACTTACAGAAGACATCTTTTACCACCTATTCAACTTCTAAAATAAGCTGACCTACATTGTAGAGATAGCTTTCTATAACCACCACAATTTAACTTTAATAATAAAAATTAATGATGAAGATATTTTTAATAAAAGCATCATATGATCATCAGATCTAATTAATTTACACTATAACGTTGTGCATTTCTTTTTTTATATTTTCTTAAACATAAGAAGTAGAATCATTTTATATCCTATTAGTGATCTTGTTCTCTATATAAAGCTTAAAAGTATATATAAGTTAATATTATGTCTTGAAAAAATTATACTATAATAATGAGTGAGATAATGAAACAGGAGATGATAGATATTGTTACAAATGTAACCATCATTTAGAAGTTAAGCTTTTACTAATGAAAAGTGCTAATTTCTTTAATTTCTTTTTTTACACTAACCATTCCTTTTGAATTATGTAAATACTTATTGATATAATGATAAAATGATGATCTGTTATTACTACTTTTATTACTAAATTTCTTTAAATATATTTCAATTACTCTTTTTTTTAATAGCTAAATGTAATAAATAATATTTCACAAAAAATTGAAAAAAAAGAATATAAAATAAGCCATGTATCTTGCTTGCTTTTATTTTTTAGAAATTTACGATAAATTCAGAGAACTCCATTGAATCTAGTAATTAACTATTTTTCCATTAATTAAGAAATAACATTTTTCTCTCACATACATAAATATAATCCATAAAAAAATCTATATTTTTTAATCAAAATTGATTATTAAGTAATTGCCACTAAAATACATTTATTTTTAGATTATATTTTGACTAATCTTATAAATTTAGGTGATATTCTATTTTCATTTTAAATTTAATTTATAATATTAATAACCAATTAATAAAATTTATTTTTTCAAACATCAAAAGATATTTTTACAGCTTGATTAATCCATATTTATCAAGTTATTCTATTATTTAATCACTTATTTCAAAATTTATTATAAAATAATTTCTTATTTTAATAATTTTTTTAAATCATTTTTTAATAATTTAAAAATAAATTAATTCTGCTATGGCAAATTAAAAATTTATTTGTTTTGTGCATATTAGTATGATTCTAACGTTAAAATTTTGCTTTAAAGCAAAAACTGGGTAGGTTTTTGATAATTAATAATGCATAGTTTGAAATAAATCAAACAATTGACTAAAATAAAGTTTTTATGCAAAAAATAAAAAATATTTATCATAATAAACTTTAATATATTCGGTAATTAACTAACTAATTTATAATCAAAAAGATTAAGGATTATTTATTTTTGTGATAGTAGCAGTAGAAGAAATCAATAAAGCCATTTTAAAAGAACTTAGGAATATATGGGTAACTAATGCTGCACGTCAGTGCGATATACAGAAGCATAATTTAATGAAATTTAAAATTAGAAAGCGATACATGGTATTATAGAATAGCCTTATTTTAACAGCATAGTAAACATTCTTGCAAATTTTATTTAAAAATTTGTTTAATAGCTAAAAAATTGAGTTTGTTTTATATTTATACTAAAGGATAGATATAGCTTTAGTTGTGGTTAAAATAGGGTAGTGATTATGAAGGGTAATGCTTAGATCTCAAATAAGAGTGTTTATGAAATGTGTTTTTTAATCAATGATTTGTTTTCATAAATAGAAGACTATCCTCACAAGTTACTTATTACTGAAAATTTGATCAGTTTCTTTCGAAGTAATCCGAAATAGATATCAAACAAATTAGTAGTTGATAGCTTGGTTGAACTATTTAGCGAATAATTTACTTACTAAAAAATTACTTTTTTGATAGAAGTAAATACCATTTTTGAAATGATAAAAAAATTAAAAACATAAATTTCTTTAAAATAACTCATTTAATTGTCATATTATAATTTGTGATTATAAAATATAGGAACGTGATGGCAGAGATAAAAATAAAAACTCTTAAACAAATTAATATGGATTTAGCTTTAATTAATAGTATTAAAATGATATGAACTAAAATTATAATTAACATAGCGATAGCTTGTAAAATAAATACAGTTAATTAGGCTACCAACCAATAAACGATTACGATTAATTTGGGTTACCTCACTACTAGACAGGCTATAATGATAATTCACCAATGATTGCTAATTAAGTAAACAATATATTAATTCTTAATCTAAAATAATATAATCGTTAGCTGAATGAAATATTTTAAATCAATTAAATAACAATAATTTTTCATTAAAATTTTATTAACTCTATACAAATTAAGCTTTTAAAGTAAAATTTATTTTTGTTATCTTTAAAAACACAACTTAAACAACAAATTTAAAAAAAATTAATTGATTTTTTATAAAAATATTCTGAAAAAACTATAAAAAATAGTATCAAAATCAATTTACAGCAGCTGAAAGTAAAGAAAAGATAAATGATTATGAACCTAACCCATCTGATATTCATAAAATATATGAAATGAATTAAGTGAGTGATAACAATAGATAAATTTAGTTTGACGAAATCAAATAGCCAAGTAATTAAATTTTAAATGAAGAAGAAGGATAGTCTTACAATTATTCAAGTAGAGTATATAATAATCCTAATACAATGTATAAATCTGGATTCTAGTCACCAAGGAAGTAAGATGATTTGCAAGCAGTGCAAACTTAGCTCAATTAGTTATAAATAAGCTCAAAAAGATAGCCAACAATTGATTAGAATATTTTATATGTGCTGGAATTTGTAGCAAATAGGATGGGTTCATACTAATTAGAATAAACAAGCTAGAAAGATATTTGGTAAATTTGGAGAGTATTTGACACAAGCACTGGCTTTATGAATTATCACAAAAAATATAATTTACTCCAGTATAGTAAGCAAGCCATGAGCATTTATCAGAAAGAAGCAACAGTCCTTTAGCTAATTGAAGATTCACAACTAAATATTACCCCAAGACTAATGAAATACGATGCTAAAAATAAAGAAATCAAGTTTGAAGGAGGATATTGCACATTATGGGAGTATTCTGTAGAAATGGCTAAAATTTAATAAAGATTTAGTGAAAGAGATCTCATTTACATCACATTAGAATTGATTAGGATGGTTTAGGATCTACAGAAATTGAGCATATATCATGGAAATATCAAACCTTAAAATATTGTTTTAGTGCAAACAGCAGAAGGTAAATATTAAATAAGGCTCATAAACTTTGAAAACTGTGTTAGAAGCCAAAAAGATATATATCCTCTTGCAAAAACCGAAGGCTACTATGATATCATTCATAAGTTTAAACTTAATTCTGATATTATGTCATCTTAAATTTATCAAATTGGAAGAACTGTCTTGAATATTATTATCAAATAAGGTATTAACACCAACTAACTTCATAGCAGGTTTATTATTTTTTTACTTTTTAAATTTTAAAATAAAATAAAATTTTGTTTTCTAAAACATTTATGAGAAAGAGATTTCAAAAAAATCATAGTAATTGAAAATATCAGCTTATTTATTCATTCTTTTTATTTATTTTAATTTAGAAAAAATCATCCTCTAATAACTGCAGAAGCACTTAAAACGTACTCTAAAGAATACCCAAGTATTATAAATTTAATTTCTAAAATGCTTAGATAACCATCCAATAATGCAAGCAATAATATGAACTAATATCAAAACTAATAAGCATCAAAAACAGCAAGCAATCTTGTTGAAAGAAACAGGGAAGAAGGTAATTAATTTAATTAGAATGCTTCAGGAGAATAAACCATTAATTCACTTGGAATTCAATATACCATGTAGTAGCTCGATAGAGACTTAGTGTAAATAAGAGAATAAATTCGCAGTGGTTAACAACAAAATTTCATTCATGATGTTAAAAACGTAGTTAAAATAATTGGTAGAAGGAGAGTAGAAATGGGAGCTTGGGATTAATCTATGACTCCTGATGTATTTAAAAGAGAGCTAATGTATATTATTTCTTTATAGTAATATGAAAGGGGATGTGAATTATGCAATTATCTATTAAATTTTAAACCTTCTCCTAACTATAACTTAATGGCAAATAATAATGCAAATAATAGTAACAACTCGAATAATAATAACAATAATAGTTTAAAATAATCTAGCAGCAATAACAATATCACTAAATCCTCTTAGATTAATAATTCTAAATTAAATGCTTAACAACAAGACCCAAATAACCCAACTCTAATTACGTACCCTATTTATTTAAAGAATCCTGTTTAGACTGCTCTAAAATAAGATTTAATTAAATATCAAGGGTATTAGCACGAATTTTTGGTAAAGGCTTAATAAGTTTTAAAACAAGTTTATTCAAAGCAACCAGATGAAATCATCCTTGCTTATTTTTAAGTAAAAGAAGAACTTTCTTTGTACTACTTTTAAAATAAAATGTTTAATGAAGCAATTAAAGAGTAGGAAGATTTAGTTAAAGAAAAAAAGAACTTAAATGGTGGAGATGAAATCAGTCTTTCTAAAAGCTTCAGAATTTTAGGAGAAATACATTTACTAGCTAATAATTATGACAAATCAATTAAGAGCTTGTCATAGTCGCTTTATTACATAACTAGCTAATCTAATAACCTGATGCATTTCCAAGTAGCCTAAACGTTAATTACGATGGCAGAAGCATATTGTATTTAAAATGATTCTAAAAGAGCTATCTAGTCAGCTATGATTGCATACGATATAAGTTCTTAAACTTCACCAGATTCTCTAGGGTTTGCTGAAATCTGTATTTAAATTTCTTCCATTTTTATGAAGCTTTTTAATGACTTTGGGAAAGCAATTCCTTACTTTGAAAAAGGAGTTAAAATAAAAATAAATTGTTTCAAAGATACATTCTTAAATTAGTACCTAGACCTAAATATACTTTAACTAGCTTCATATTATGAATAATTGTAAAACTATGCAATGGCATATGAATATTATGATATACTTTTACAAATTCGTCTAAAAAGGCTTCTACCTAAAACTATTTCTTCCCCTCAAATTGCTCAATCTCATACTTTAATTGGGTTCGTGCATGAAAAAATGAATTAGCTTGATAAAGCTTAAGAAAACCATCAAAAAGTAAATTGTTTTTTTCTTAAAATTTCTAAATTGTTAAATTAGTGTTAAAAAATATTGCCAAAGATCTTAAATTTTGCAATGATTATTTTAATTTAGTGAGAATTAAAGTAAATTTAAAACTTATTATTAATCATAAATAGGCTTTAATGATGAGAAAACATTTATATGGAGAAATTCACTAAGAAGTAGCAGATAGTATGATAAATTTATCAATGATACAGATTAGGAAAGGTTTGTATCAAGAAGCTTTAAAAATGCAAGAACAAGCTCTGAAAATCAAAGAAAAACTTATGCCTGATTCAGCTGATGTTGCATAGTGCATGAATAATTTAGCTATTTTATTAGAAACATTGGGTAATTTCGAGAGTGCAATAAGCTATCATGAAAAATCTATTGCTATAAAAAAGAAAATCTATGGAGAATAAAGCTCTTCAATTGCCACAAGTTATAATAATCTGGCCTTGACCTATTAGAATAGCAGTCAGCCTGATAAAGCTATCCCATTATTTAAAAATGCTCTCCAAATACGTGAAAAAATAGATGAAAATAGTGAGGAAGTCATTTCTGTACTCAATAATTTATAAGCTATTTATATGGATTTAGGAGATTACGATTAAGCAAATTAAATCAAAGAAAAAATAATGAACATAAAAAAAATAATTAATCTAAAAAAAGAAAAAAGAGATCTTTCTAAAGCTAGAGAAGAATAGCTCATTTACAAAACTTCAAACCCTAGCTAAACTGTTTTTAATTAAGCTTTGATTGTAAGAAATCAATTAAATCAATAAAGTCAAATAAACATTTCTAAGCTACCTGCTAACTCATAACATAAAACATAAGATAACACTTATGACACATTAACATTTAATTAAAATAATAACAATTATGTAAATCAATAAATTTCATCGATGAATTAGTAGCAAATTAATCAAATGAATTAATAGCTCCACAACTCTATCAATTTAATGAACCACAACTAATATCAGTAATAGTAGAGTATTTTGAATTAATAAACTAACTATTCTAGTTAAATTCCACAAACAGCTAATTTTTTCTCAAGTAACCATATTAACTAAAACAACTAATCTGATTTAAACTAAAACATCTTGCCAGTATAACCTAACTCAGTGACTTTTACAGAATTAAATCATTTTAATAATAATGGATTACAAGACTAAAATAATAACAGTTTAACACAAAATTAATAAATTTAACAATAGTAAAATAACTTTCATAATTCAGTTTTTAATCATAATAATAATAGTTAGTAATCATTATAATAAGGTTCTATGTAATTCAATTAACAAAACTTTTAGCAAAATGAAATTAATTAGTAATAAGTACAATCATAGGTTCAATAAAATTAACAGTTTAACTAATAAAACTCTCAATTTAACAATAACTCATAATTGTAATAGCTATCTTAGATTTAAGCTCAGTAATAGTCTTAAAAATTTGATTCGTAGTCCTAAATATAGTAGTAACAATAATAGAATCAAAGTAGCAACATATTTTTATAAAAAAGTTAAAACCATGTAAATAATTAACAACCTTCAAATAATACTAACTCTTAATCAATTACTTAAAGCTAAAATTAAAATAATTAACCTTATTAATAACACTAACAATTTGTGTAAGCTAATTCTTAAAATTAAGGTCACTAGTAAAGTAATATCCAATCTTAAAGAATAGGTGAAAACATGAAAATAAGCAACAACAATTTATAGTATTAATCAAATAGACCAAGTTAACTTTAAAGTACACATGATTTTAATGTTAACAATCAAAGAGTAGAATGAGCTCGTATATTTTTTATTTTATAAATTTATTTTGTCATTATAAAAAATTTTGCATTTCAATCAAGATAAATTTAATATATTAATATTTCTAAGTAATTTAAAAAATATCTTTAATTTTTATTTAAAAGTAAAAATAATATTTAGTTTTTTTATATTACTATTTTATTTCTTATCAATATTACAAGTAAATAAATTACTATACAGCTATTAACCTGCATTTTTTGATATTTAATAAAGGATATTTTTTTTTAATTATTAATTTACTTACCTAAAATTTTAATACAAGCTAGCTGTATGTAGAAAAGCTAACCTAAAAAGAAGCTCTATAGTAGTAAAAAAATAAATCTTAATTTTGAAATACTTTTTTATGATTTGAGAAAATTAAAATTTATATGAGAAAATTAAACTGAATTTTATATTGTTGAAGTTTAAAGTATCTTACATTTATTATACTTTTATAGTTTTGAAAATCTTAAAAATATAAAAAATGCACTCTATTTTGATAAATTTTAATATAAATTTCTCAATATCAATCAAAGAAATTTTAGAGAAGAGATTTCAAATATAAAAGAAAATTGTTTAAAGAATTTAATAGCAAGTATTTAATATAGTAAGTTAATGGCTGAGATATTCTAACTCTTTAGTAAAGATATTATTTATTTATACAATTTTTAACTAAATTAATGCAATACTCTGATTAGTAATTGATAAGAGTTAAATCTTTTATTGAAATGGATGACATAAACAACCTTATAAGGGTTTTTTTTTCTCATAAGATTAGGTTTAGTATAAAGATAATTTTTGATTAATAATATTTCGTGTTGTTTCGTATTAAAAGCAAAAACAAAAAATAATAAGCGAAAAAACTATAGTATTAATAAACTTAGCAAGTTATTATTAGAAAATGAGGTATTATGTAATTACTCCCATACTGATGAGTATGGGTTTCTTCATACTATTAAATAGCTTAGATAAAAAGAAAGATGCATAAAGCGCAATTAAACTATTTAGTGTAAAACATTTTTATTCAAATTTGCAAAAGGAACGTTCAAAATTAGATAATTTCATAATTGAAAATTTTAATGAATTCAAAAAGACAAATCCTTCAACAAATTAAATAAAATGTTAAAAAAATTGATTGATTAAAGTTTAATGGCGTTTTTGTTAAATAATATTTAGGAAAGATAGCTAGAAAGGTTATAAGAAGGAAGATAAAACTCAGATTTAGACTAAAATTACAATAAAAATAGAATGCTTGATAACATTATTTAGGAAAACACTTACAAAGATGTTTTCTAAGGCGATTGGAATTAATTACCCAATTTCGTAAAATATTATTATAAATTAAGATTGAATGCATAAAATATTTTGAATTAGAAGAATATTTAATTAAATTTTATTTTAAATGAAGAGTGGTAAATAGTTTAACTATTTTGGTGGTGATCATGGCATTATTCTTCTTGGATTATCTTATTAACCTAGCTCAAGTCAATATGATGAAATAGATTTCTTGTTGCTTGATCCTTAATATGATGATGAAAAAAAAGTTTATATAAAAATTACTAAATTAAATGATTACCTCACTTCAGCTACTAGGTAAAATTAAATAAAATAAAAAATGTAATTATTTTTATTTTTAATCTTTATAAACAGCTGGTCTTTCTTTAATAAATCTATCTCTGTAACAACTTATAATAAGAATATGAAATAATCATCTCCTTCAGTTTTAGTTGATTTCAATATGTATATAGCACCCCTAAATGCAACTTAGCCATTGACTGAAAGCAATTCATAATTTATAATTAGTATTATTAGTACACCAGAATCAAGTAATTAAGTAGGATTTTCAGCTACTTTAAAAGTTCAAGATGGTGATTTTACCATTCCATTCTTATTATACAATCTATTTATATCTGCTTTTGGCTTGTAATAGCTCTACTCTGTTATGGCACTTACAAACTATATTTAGTTAACAAATGAAATCATTTCAACTAAGATGTCCATGCTAACGCTAGGATTCATTACGATTTACGATTCTTACGTTTCACTCGCCCATTTGTATATGGCTTTGCAATATACAGTAAGCAATAAATAATACTTTTGCTCATTAAAATGTTAATAATTCCTAAAAATGCAATAAATTTTAATTAAATTATTTTATTTTAATTGAGTTAAAACTAAACTTAACAGAATATTTACATATTTTTTAATTATTTAGAACTACTTCTATTATTTTATATTACCAACACTGATATATTTCGTAATGACCACGATTGTAGATATGAAATTGCTTATTTTAGTATGGAAGAATCGCTGCTATGTTAATTTTACCACTCCTTCTGAAATCAGAAAAGGATTTGCTCTTTTTTATGCTAAATTTTGTAATCTTACTTATTTAATAAAAACAAAGAATTATTATTGACTTTATTACTAAAAATCTAGATATTTCATTGATCATCTTCTTTACTTTAACTTACTTCTTCTATCTATATAATGAATACCTCTTAGTTTGGCCACTATTTATAGTCCCTCAAATAGTCCACAACTTTATGAAAGGAAATACTCCTCTCTTTTCAAAAAATTACATGTTTGGCATGATATTCTCACGTGCTATTATTCCAGTATGTTGAATACTATTTTAAGCCTAATTGTTCATTTAAATATAATTTACTAATAAAAAAGTTTTATTTCAGAGCATGCAAATATAACATAAGAAACCTAGCTCCCTCTCTTTATTTCAGCATAACATACCCTCTATTATTTGCCTTCTTTGTAAGATAAATTTAAAATATTCTTTTTAATAGCTTAATATTTCAATTATAATTAGATTTTGGTTTTGTTTTTATAATACAAAATTGGACCTCGTTTCTTTGTTCCAAGAAGATTTAAAGGAGGTTACGACTATTACAAGAGCTACTACTCTAACGAGCCTGTTATGGTAATTAATCAAAGCTTATTGTTAAATTTAACACTACTTTACATAAATTAACTTATTCTAATAAACTTTATTTAATACAATAATTATCTTTTGTTTACATTAATTTTATTTTTTTATTTAAGGATGAAGACTGCCCTATTTGTATGTCTAAATTAAAAGATGACGTGGACGAAGAACCAGCAGATAGCTCTCATGATTAATACGTATCTTAATTACGTGGAGCAGGATCATCAGAAAGTGAAGGATCCGAAGCAAATAATGCAATAAATCATGAGAAATTAGTAAAAAAAATAAAAATAATTCAAACACCATGTAATCACAAATATCATATAAGTTGCTTTAAATCATGGATAAATATAAAACTTGAATGCCCTTCATGCAGAAACCCTCTTAAACCACTAATTGATTGATTAATATATTTCGTTAATACCAATTATTTTATAAATAAATAAAATAATTTTCTAACAAAATTAAAATTAAACAAACATAAATAACTCATAAAAATAAATTAATAATTTTAAAGAAAAAAACTAAAAAGTTATAAGAATGGAGTTTAACAATTTGCAGTTTATAAAATATATATTGTATCAATTAATAAAAACATTGTTTTTAAAACCTTTCACTTGTAGCTTTCGATTTTATGTTGAGCAATCCATTCATCTTTCTAATCTTAAAATTCATATACTAGTTTAGATGTAAGGAATATTAATGATCCTGGTGAGCTCATACTAAATAGCTAACCATTTTATAATACTTCCTTGTCATAAATAAAGTGACTCTTCTCTTTATGGTTAGAAAAGAAATTTAATTTTATTTGATCCACGTTAAAAGAATCTTCAGCTTAAAAGTAGTAAGGATGTCCTTCCAAACTACTATACTATTATGCTTCATTTTCTTTTCTATACCAAATTTCTAATTATTTAATAGCACTTAACTGGCTACCATCAAAACTTTCACAATCAGCAAATAAATCAAAGCTGCAAAATCCAATTTTCTAAAATCTCAAAATAATATTCCTAAATAAAAAATAAAAAATATGAAGTGGTTCTTAATTAAAAAGAAATTAACTAATTAAGAAATTATTATTTTTTTATAAATTAGAAATAGCACTACTTTTATTAACTTTTATATTTATATTTAATAAAATTTATTTAAATTGACAAAGATAGATAGATAGATACCTTTCGATTTTAAATTTATCTGGTTACAGATTTAGTTTTTTAAGAATTAAATCAAAAATAGGTTCACTCAATCCATTAATTTTTAGTGCCTTTTAATCATAGCTTGTTTTTTATAGATTTATTATTACAATAGGAATTCCTCTTTATTGAGAAATCCAAACTAACCTAGCTGCAGACTAAACTGTCAAGCTTGTTCCTACCACAATGCATAAATCTGCATTTTCAATTTATTCTTATGCCTTATTGGTTTAGTAAAAAATTTTTTAGAAAAATTAAAAAAAGACAAACAAAAATTTGTTTTCTACTTTATAAGTAGAGATATTTTAACTAATTAAATCATTAGAACTATATTTGAATATTATTTACAGATTATTTTATATTTTGTAACACTGATTCTCCAAAAAATACCAGAGTATCATGCAACTATCCATCACATCCATTTTTTTAGCAAATCCTTCCAGTGTTATGTGGATCTCCCCATTTCAAATGCTCTAAGCGAGTATAAAAATCTCTATAATGAACGGATTGACACTTTTCACATCTCTCTGAAATAATATTTCCATGCAGCTCATGAATATCTTTTCGTGGAATTCCACTGTGATGATGTAAGTTATCTACATTTTAAGTAATTACTGATTTTATCAAATTTTCTTTGTATAATTTTGAAATTGCCATATGACTAGCAGAAGGGAATGCATTAATAGCTTTAATTTATAATGGTTTTCCTTTTTCTTCTAAAAATTTCTTTTTGTTTTCTTCTAACTCCCACTTTCCAGGTCCTGTTTTTAAAATAGTATTTGCACCACTTCTATAATCAGGTATACCTGAAGCGGTGCTTACTCCAGCTCCAGTTAATATCACCGCATTCTTGCTTTTTTAAAGCAATTCAATAAACTGATTAACTTTAGAATCTATCTATTCTGGAGAATCTTAATGTTCTTAAGTATCTTTAAGTCTAGGATTAAAAAGGAACTTATCTTTCTAGTGATATACTGAATTTTTAGAAAAATATTTACTGTACTCACTATCCTTTACACTACAGAAAGCTTTCTTTATGAATTTATTTATTTTCATATTTATTCTTTATAAAATCCTATTTTTCACTTTTGAGCTATTACTGAGAGAATGAATAATTAATTAATAATGTTTCTTAAATATTATCAAATAATTTCTGGATATAGTTAGAAGTTAAATATATCCTAAATTAATAATTACATTCAATTAGGTAAAACAAACCTATTAATTAATACTAATCAAAAATTATGATCATACTTTATTGATGTGAATTCACTAACATGGTTTACAAATTAATAAACCTGAAAAATAAAAATTTTAAATGTTTTTTTTTAATTTAAAATAATTATTAATTTGCTTTTAAAATTATGAAAAATTAACATTTTTAAAACTAATTTGGATCTCGAAATTAGTTTTTAGATATTTGTTTTAATTATCAAAAAATATAATAAATTTTGAATAAAAAATATCTTTAAAATTATTTAAAGTTAATTTTATAAATTTAAGGATTATATCTTCTTTTATTTCTTTATAATTAGAAATATTATATTATTTAAAATAACTTAACTTATTATCAAATTTGGAAGTAAACTAATAAATCTTAAAGATAAATAAATAACACCATTAAATAAAATTATTTTTAGAAATTTTAATCCTTAATTTAGTGCAAAGTTAATGAGATTAATATCAATAATTTTTATTTTTAAAACGAAAAGCAAATGAAGTAAAAAACAAATTTTACAAATTAAATTTAAAATAAATTAACTGACCTAACATAAATAAGAATTCGGAGGTGAAAAAAATAAATTTAAAAATTTTCAATCTTAAAGATCGAAAATGATTATAACTAAATTTAAATTAAATATTTTACTTTTAAAATAAAAAAATCAAATGAAATAAATAAATATTAATGAGATATTTTAATGTTAATCTAAAATATTGCTATTAAATCCTTTGAATTTAAATGAAAGTTTCGAAGTATACTGAATTGATATTTAAATTTTTATAAAAATATAATAAAGATTTTATAATAATTTGATAAATAATCAAAGCTTTTGAATTAAAAAAAAATTAGGAGTGTTTAGAATTAAAAATCTTAATTTAAAACATGTTTTCACATAAATTCAATAACTAGTTGGTAAAGTAATCAAAAATATTTGAGCATTAAGATTGCAATTAAAATATAGATAATATACTCTTGAAATAACTTATCAAGCAATAATCAATGAGATCAAATCTTTTTCTTATCAACTCTAAGATGCTTTTTAGCTTTAGATTACTTGTAAATAATATTATAAGAGTAGTCATTATTATCATTTTAGAACTCAATAAAGGCATTATTCTAGTTATCAAAGCCTTATGATTCTTATTAGTCGTTGTTGTTTTAATTTGAGTTATCGTTATTTTGACTAGATTCATTATTTTAACCATCGTTATTTCCTTCTTGATTATTATTATTATTTTCGTTGGAATTATTACCTTCTTGATTTGAATTAGTATTTTAATCTTAGTTTTCATTATTGTTGTTATTATTCTCGTTCTCTTAACCATTGCTGTTATTTGCCTCTTAGTTATTATTGTTATTGCTACTACTGTTATTTGATTCTTAGTTGTTACCGTTATTGTTTTCATTATTGTAGCTGTCCGAGTTATTGTTATTACTATCGTTACTGTTATTTGATTCTTAGTTGTTACTGTTGTCATTTTCAAAACTATCATTGTTATCAGATTAGTTATTTTAATTAGAAGTTTCTTCATTTTAACTGCCTTAATTTGAATCATTTTATCCCTAACTTTAGTTATTTCCATTTTATTCCTAATTAGATTATTAATCTTGACTATTGTTTTGTTGTTCTTGTCCCTAATTTGATGTCACGTTCTCTTATTAGCTCGATTAGTTTTAGCTTTGCTATTCATTATTGCTAGAATTATCACTATTTTATGTTTCATTTTAGCTATTTTACTAATTCTAATTATTCTAGTTGTTTTCTGTATTGTTAAAACCTTATTCTTAACCTTGATTTTCTTAATTTTCGAATCCTTACTAATTATTATTATTATTAGCATTTTGAGTCTACTCATTATTTTATCCGTTTTGACCATTATTTTATTAATTGTCTTAGTTGTTTTAATTTTCTTCTTAGGTGTTATTAGCTGATTATTAGTTATCGGATTATTGCTAATTGTTGTTGTTGCTTTCTTGCTAATTATTGTATTCATTAATTGCTTGATTAACATATCCACCCACGCTATCATTAGAATTATTAGATTGTTAGTTTTACTACTATTAGTTTTGCTAATTTCCTTACTAACCATTATTTTATGCCTAATTTTATTATCCCTAGTTATTTTTCTAATTAACCTCAGATTCAGTTTAAGCATCAGGTATTTTGTGATCAAGATCTCCATTATTAGGTTAATTCTTCCAGTTAATTACATCATCGTCATGATCGACTTTAGCTCCTTTTTGAGAATTAAGACACAAAGATTAATCTTCGTTAAGTTCAAAACCATCATAACAATTTCCACATGTGATTTCATTCAAATAATATTAGCAATGACTTATTAAACCCTTAACACACTCAGCTTTATTTGCTGATAAGAAATACTCTTCGTTACAAACTAAGCATAACTTTGGATTTTGATCGTAAATGTAGCAATTGGGTATTAATTCTTCAGCTTTTGTCTATGCAAATATAAGATTTTTGTATCTTTATTGATGGAAACTCTTATTTTTCAAATATCCTGATCCAATTTTATTTGAGCTCATCTGTCTTCTACTGGAAATAGAAGTACAGCTTGCGAAACAAATAATTCCCAGCAGGAAGATCCCTAAAGAGAATTTTATTTTCATTTGACAGTATTCCTTAAAATATGCACTTATTTATGGCAAAATCTAAATAATAATAAGATTCTCTCTTTTGTTTGATTGATAATCTCTCTTCTTGTTATTGATTTATAAACAAATCGTTTTTTTTAATGATATTAATTTTTAGTGCTGAATTCAAAGCAAAACCTTAAAAACGGTTGTCTGTCTGCATTTAAAATCATTCAATAATTTAATCTTTTTTGATATTAAAAACAAATATAAATATAAAGTCCTATTACTTTTTATGTTGATGCCTTTTCTCATATATTTATTTTATAAATTTTACAAAAAATTATTTTTTCAAAAAATTAAGTTTGTTAGAAATTATTTTAATTTTTAATAATAAAGATTATGCTATCTTTACTAAAAACAAAAAAAAAATTAAAAAACTTAATTTGTTTCCTATTCAGTTATTATTATAAATGATTGCGCATGTTTATAATTATAACTTTAAAAATTATTTTATTAACAAAAATGTTTTAAAACTTAATAATTTTGGTTTAGCAAAGAATATTTAGAATTATTTAAAAATTAAATAATTTAAGTCAATAAAATTTATCACAATTTAGGAAAAAAAGTGTAAATTAAGACTTATTAATTTTAATAATTTTAAATTTAAAAAATAAGGATATAAATCTGAAGTAAACAAATAAAATTTGTAATCCTAAATGTAACCAGATATTCTAGAAATTATCTTAATGTGTCTATGTTCTGAGAAATATCGAAAAAAATTGTATTTACATATAAATCAATAAATCTGGTCTTTTTAATTTATCAAAAAGTTGTAAGTGCTATTATTGAAATTTTAACCATAAATTATTATATTATGCTCATTTCTGCGCTATTATATTTAAATTTTGGCTATTGAAGGTTTTTATTTTCCTAAAATATAATAGAAATTATCTAATAACTAAACTTTAAGTTCTTAATATTTAAAATCCAAAAAAATAATTTTAAATTTGATATTACATTACATATAAAGTGATAATTAATAATAAATGGTTCTTTAAAACTTAAACAGATTAATTACATTTTTTATTATTTTATTTACAAATTTTAGCTAGGAAAAAAATAGTAAAAGAAATAAATAATGAAGTAAAATGGTAAAGAAGCTTAGCCAATTTAAAAAGGCTAATTTGATCAAAAAAATAATAATTTATTCTTTTGAGTAGCTTACCTTTTTTGACAATTAATTTGAGAAAAAAATTATCAATAAACCTTAGATTTTTTAATTACACTGTTATGAACAAAATCTGACTATCTCTGGTTTACAATTTAAAAGCAATATTAGCTTTTGTTTGATATGAGGGAAGATACAATTTATTTTATGTATTAATTGCAAATTTGAAATATTTAAAAATGAAAATATGTGAATAGTGAGAATATTATAGATAGACTGATTATCGTTCATAATGCGCTTCAAATATCTGAAATAATAAAATTCTATTTAATTAATTTAAATGATATTTATAAAATCTAAAAAGGCTAAGTATGAACGAATTCATCTATAGAACAAAATTCCATAGATATTGAAAGAGTTTATCTTTTGAAATTTTCTTAAGATAAAGGATATATTTTTTATCGGCTAAAAAAGTAAATGAAATTTGTAAAAATATGAGTAAAAGCAAAGAATAATAGCTATTTTAATGATAAGTTTTTGAATTTAAATATTTATTTTAGTTTATTATTTATTTCTAAAATACAATTTGTGCTTTTTTATGGTTAGATTTTCAATTTTAATTTATCTGAATTTATTGAAAGAATATTTTCTTAGCCTATTTTTAATGTAAAAAATAGCTGAATAGATTTAATTACATTTTTGATTTTTTTCACTCTGAAATTTGAAGATCAATTATTGAGAAAGGATTTAATTGCGCAGATTTGTAATTTCAAGCAATTTCCAAATTTTGTTAAATATCAAATCAGCTTTAAAAAGCTGACTCAAATAGATAGTTGTAATCAAAATTTCTGTAATCTTTAGTAATTCTTTGATTATTATTTAAATGAAGGAAAAATCTAATCAATCCATTTGTAAGTTTAAATTAACTCTATATACTTCAGTTGGCTGACTCGAAATATCTTGTTAAAATATACAGATCAGCTAATTCTATCTAGCCCCAAACTAAGTATTTATTTTCATTAAATAAACTTTTTTTTATATCCTTTAATAAATATGTTTTTAATTGTGGAGTAATCAAAACATTAAGAAAAGGAGCCAAAAGTAACATTAATAATTTTATAAAGGGGTATTTTAAATTAATTAAAGGTGACATTTAAAATGATAAAATACTATTAGTAAGCACTTCTATAAAAATATACTTAGCCTTTCTATTATTCTTAATAAACTTTTTACTATAGCATAGCTTAAAATGAGCTTTATTGATATGCTTCTCGGATTATTAAAGCAAAACATATTTTTAACTTTTGAAATGTTCAATTAGCTTATCTAAATGCTTCAATAACTATTTCAATTAGTAATCTTAAATAATTTTGGCAAATTTGCTATTATTTTTATGAAATTGATTTAGATGAAAAAAATAATTGAAAAACTAATTGGCTAAAATTTTGTATTTTTTTTTCAAATTCCTCTTTTTTATAATTTAGTAAGGTTCTGATTTATATAATTAATAATTTTCCCTTTGTTTCTCAGTTGAACATTAATTTTTTTTAGATTTTAGGATTATTAATTCTGTCAATGCGTATGGGATAATTACTAAAGTAAGCTTAGAAGAATCATAATTTTAATAATTTTCCTGATGCTATCGTAAACATATTTACATATTCACAATTTATTATCAGCTATTAGTTCAATTTACTATTATTTTAATTAATATTTCAATAAAAATTAAAAGAATGGTCCTGAAATCTTAAATACAATTTCGTATTTTAAATCTTAGTGTGAATTCTTATTTTTTTTGAATTCCATTTTAGATTGTTTCTCTTTTATTTTTATGGCAGAAATTATTTTAAATTAAAGTGTTATCTATCAAAGCAGTGAGTAGTTTCTTTATTAATTAACAAAATTTGACTTAAATTTAGTCGAAAAAATTGGCTTCCCTAAAGCCATTATATTTTCAAATAAAAAAATATTATTTTATGAATTTATTATTTAGTTTCATGAACATCAATTACAATTTACTTGTTTTGGAATCTAAAAATTTTTTAAAACAATATTTTTTTAAAGAAAAATAATAACTCTAATATAGAAATAATAAAAAATTAATGCAATTACAAATAACTATCACAGTTGACTTAAATTACTTAACTTTTGATGAGTATTAAGATAGATTTAAAAAAAAGTAATTCATATCTTTAGAAAAGTAAATGCGGATTCTTTTTAATCGTTTAATTTTTTTTTTATAATTTATGGTTTTTTACTAAACTCAAACGGGTATGCCAAAAAAATTAAGAAATCAAACAGACCTTTCCTTTTGTTTGAGATTATTGGGATTTTCAATTCATAATTCAAAAGTGGGAAAAAGGTAAACCTAAATTTTATTATTTAATATTAAAAAAACAAAACAATAAATTTGATTAACTTAATTGCAAAATTATAAAAAAAAGTGCTGATTGCTTCCTCTAAAACTTATTAATTCCACAATAACTATTTAATAAACAAACATTTTCATCAAATCAATAAAAAATATATAAAATGAGCATAGCTACTAAGACTAATGATTCAGAAACTACTGCTCATCTTCAGTCACCAACTTTGAGAGAATATAACCTAAAGTTGTCATAAAGGAGTATCAGTTGTTCCAACACGGTTTAAATATTACCTGAAGATTTACATTGGAATTCAGCTTGCACTAGTAATATCAGCTCAAACAGTCAATCTGTGCTGAGCCCTCAATTTACCTGTGAAAATTTTCGTAATGTTGAGTATGCTATCTGCCCTATATAGCCAAATTAAAATAAAAATTGTTAATAGTCAGACATAGCCTCTAAGTTACAGCTGAACAATCTATTTATGCATGTTAACTAATCAAACTTTTAAGATTCTTTACACTTTTGTAAATCAGGTAGCCCTAATTCCTGTTGCTTATTTGATAATGAACCACAATATAAGTTGGAAGAAGAGGAAAATGAAAAACTTTCAAAAGAAACAAATGATAGTTTATTCTAATCACAGTCAGGACTAAAATGTACTTAAGTGAGCAAGTACTAAAAAAATGATATTATCTAAATAAGTTTTGTTTAAGATACTTACCTACCATCAAAGAAATAGATTGTTGTGCTTTAAATGTAAGAAAGCTTTGCATAACCACACATAGATTAGCAAATCAATCATTATTAGAAATTATCAGACAGCGCCAATCAAATATGCTAATTATCCGAAAATCAGTTTGAATCATAATACTTACTCTAAAGAAGTTATTTATAAACCAAAGATTTTGATAATTAAGAAATTAGTAACCAATTCACTAAAAGATTTGGAATCAAAATTGAAAATGTATTCCCACATTAAGAAATTTCTAATACAAAACAAAAAAATATCACCAACCCTGAATCAAATTTAAAAAATGTAATTGAAATAGAAAACTGGGTTAAGCTTAGAATAGCTAATCAAGTAGATTTATAGAATTATAATAAAAAATAAATCCGTAAAGGAGGTTCTAATTACTATATATTTACTTTCGATTATAAATTACAAAAATATTTCCTTTCTAGGCAAATTTTAAATTAATAATTTGTGGATTTAATTCATTCAAATGTCGATGAAATCACATATTCTTACTTACATTCAGAAGCAATCACATCAGGGATATCTCAAAAAATTAAACAACATATGCAAATTGCAGTTGAAAAAATTTTAAATGAAAACCAAAAAAATTCTTTAGATTAAAAATGTGAGAATCTCTTATCAAATTCTGATGAAAAAATCTAGACCTTCCCGCTAAATCAATTTTTACCAGTTTCTCAAAATGAACGCTCAATCTTCCTGAATGAATATATGCATTTTTTAAATCCTTTATACATGGCTAATATTTATTGCGAGAAATCTAACGAAATAATCAAAAAACAAATAATCCCCGAACACATAGTGCTTGAATAATCATATTTTATATCTACAGAACCTAAGCAGAGCAGTGATAAAAAAAAATCAAATAAATCATCTATTATAAAGCTTTATTCCAATTCAATTAAGAAAAATGTGTCTTATCGCTCATATATTAATCACTAATACCTTGAGCAATCTATAGCCTTTTAAGAAAAATTTTACCAAATAAAAACTATATGGAAGCGCAGAGGTAAAAATTAAAAAAGAAAAGGTAAATACAATTCAGATGAAGAATTATCAAGTTTTGTAACTAATTGAACAGAAAGAATAATTTAATAACAATGTTTATCACACTAATACAACTAACTTTCATCAATATGTATACAAAAAGAACCAATTAAATAAATAAAAGTGGGAAATTTAATATCAAGCAGAGCAATATTTTCAAAATAAATCTATTTTAGTATTAAAAATTAACTAGCAAGAATACAAAAAAACATACCCACCAACAAAAAAAGACAGAAAGATAAATAAATAAATATATATATATATAAAACAAATATAAAGGTAAAATCTTAAGAAAATAATTTGAAAAATAAAAATAAAAAGTGTCTTATATTATAAAAAAACAAAGGTTTAATCCTGATTTAATTTATCAAAACTCTCCTCTACTTAATCTCTTCTAATAACCAACTTCAAACAAAAGAAACCTAATTCAAGAAATAATATTCTTGTTTGTGTCTTTTGTTTTCTTATTCTCCTTAAATATATTAAATGTCAAAATATGACTACTTTATATACAAATTATAGATAAATAATATTGTTTGTTTTCTATTACATAATTCAGTATTAAACATCAAACATTTCTTCAAAAGATTACAAAAATTTTTATTTTTTAATATTTTTCTATGTCTATTTTCGATGGTTTTATATGACTTCTTGCACTCTCATAGTGCATTTAACTGATTTTACAAGTAATAATACCTTTTAAAATCTGAATAGCTAATTAATACTGTTTTCTATTACAAAAATTAGTTTTACAATTTGAAAGTATGCTCAAATGTACAAAAATTTTGTTTTACTTAATATTCCTCTATAACTTTAGTGGTAATTCTGATGATAATAGATTGATTAATAAATTCATTAATTTATTTATGATTTTTACTACCTTTGATTTGTTTTTATTTGGTGAATTTAATATTTTTTTTCTCCCTTACAGGAAGGATAATACATTCTGACCATTCTTATTTCATTATTTTTATTTATAATTGATTCATCAATTGTGTTTCTGATATCTTTTAAGGGCTGAGTAAATAAATTAATCAGAAACCAGAAATTTATCAGATTTAAAGTGTAAAATAGAATTTCTTCAAATTTAAAAAAATTTTAGGAAATCAAATACAGCTTACTAAATCAAACACTTATTTATTTTTAAATTGTTTATAAAAATAGTTTACAAATATTTCGTAACCTTATTTATTTGTTTATTTTAGAACGATGTAATTAAATTCTTTTACACTACATTCTCATAATTGCTACACCCTTAATAAAAATTATAAATTGTAAAATTATTATAATTCACTCAGAATTCAACAAGTTTTACTCGTTGTGATATAATTTTTAAATAAATAAATAATATACCTTTCCAATGTTCAAGGTAAATACATAACATGAAATTTAAATAATTTATTGGTCTATTTAAGGGGGAAAAAGGGAAAATAGATTTCACTATCTCTCTATTTAAATATTTAAAGTATTTTAAAATGAATTTTTTCAATTTTTAAAGTCTATCAATATTTTTTTATTTAAAATTATTCACAATTTATATTAAGGTTTTGATTTTTTTCTATAATCAGTCAAATAAATATTTTTTTTGTTTTCTTTCTTAATTATCTATCATAGGAATCTAGTTTATTTTACCACATGTAAAAATGTGGACATTAAACTGTATTGAAATTAGGTCATCATAATTGAAATGATAAAATGAATCTATTAATTTTTTCGTTTTTCATCTTTGTTTTTGTAATATATAAAAATTATCATTAATACATATTTTTGAGTGAATTTTTTGCTAAAACTGGTTGGTTTGGTTTTATTTATAACAATTTGAGAAATTGTAAATCAATTTAAATCATTACTTTCTTTTTTTTAGATTACTTCAATCATTAGAAGCTATTATAAGTATAATTATTTATTTAGAGCCAATCAGTAAATATCATTTAAATTATTTAAAAAATCAGAATTCATAATACGGTTTCGATTATAAAACAATAGATTTAAAGCTAAATGAATTTGTCTGAATTATAAATTCAAAAATTATATTTAGTTTTATTTGATATGAAATGCTAAATTTTAGCTAAAATTCAATAATTTTTGATCATTCATATTACATATTTTTATTTAGAATAGTGAAGGTTAAGTTATTATTTTTTTTCAAAAAATAGTAAATTAGTAAATTTCTATTCTTAATTTTATGGTGTAATTTGAGTTAACTATATTATAATTATAAATTATTTGCTCATTTAATACCATGCAAATAATTCATTTGCAAATATCATCATTATTCTTATTATTACTATTATTAAAAATATGAAATATTATTTAGATTAGATAAAAAATATATAATTTTGTTTAAATATTTCTTAAAAACAATTAATTTTCTAAAAATTTTTCTTGATAATTGAATTGATTTGAATTATCTAAATGCTTGTTTGGTAATTCAATCAATTTAAATTTTCTTTATGCTTAAAAAAAGTTATTAAAACATATCTTAAGTAATAAATAAATCACTTTTATAGTTGTGTTTTTTAAAGTAATAATAATATATTTCCAAATATTTATATATGTAAGCAATAAAATAAAATGATCATTTAGTTAAGCTTACAAGAATTATCTTAATTGTTAGTATCAATAACCATAACGTCATTTTATAAAACTATTTTAATAGTTTATATTATTAGTATGGTAACTATTATTTATTGATATTTATTTTTTCTCATTAGCTAAGAGTAAAAAATAATGATTTATGTAATTTTTTTCTTTAACATCAATTATAAACACTAAAATTTATTTAGTAAGTATACAATATGTTTTATTAACCTTAGAAGTAAAACTTTTAAAGCTTAATTACTAAATAAATTACTAATAAATTAAATAAACTCTATTTTAATAGATTGAAACAAATATCATTTCACATAAAATTTATTAAGATAATTAAATTAAAAAGAATAATTTAAGTGATCAAGTATTATTTAAAATTTATAATTTTTTAATTAATTAAGTTTTTAATTAAATTGTATAGTCCATATAATTTAAATAAAAATCAATAAAATAATCAACATTTAAATTGAAGATCTTATTTTTAATTTGAATTATCTAAATCATTTCAAATTAATGTTTTTAATTATCTAACTCAAAATTGTTTTTATAAGGTGATAGAATAAAAAATAAACTGTTTTTCTTATACTATAAATCTAAATAACAAAGAATAAATAGTTGTTTAAAATTATTAAAAAAATAAAGTAGTAAAAAAACATAGAATATCAAATAAATATATTTATTTTATTGTTTAAGTTAAATAAAACTTAATAAAACATTTATAATAATATGTTCATTTGTAAATTTCTTCCAAATTTAATAAGTTTGATAATTAGTGTAATTATTAAATATATTCAATAGTTTTTACCTTGAGTTATGGATCTACATTATTAGACATTTTTAAAATTATTACAATAAAATACTATTCCATTTTAGAAAGTTTATCGATTTGAGCTTTTTTGTAATAACAATTGTCTTTTAAAATATCTATCCTACTAAAAAATTCATCTATTCTTTTTTATTCAATTTCCTTTTCTATTATTTTACTATTATCCAGTAAATCTTGATCAAAGATAACAAAGCTTTGACAAGGTCTAAATTAAAATTAATCATTTATTTTCCAAGAATTAATTTTTCCATCATAATCACCTAACAACTAAAGTTTATTCTTGTTCATAATAGAAAAACCTAATTTGTTTAGCTTTTGTTCTAATTCTTTCAAAGTATCTTCTATTAATGATACAAACTCAGATTAATCAACTTCTTTTTTTAAATTTATTTATATAAAAAAATCATCAACATAACTTGAATAATCGATATCATAAAATGGACTATTAAGCTTTTCAGCAAAAATTTCTTTTACTATTTTTAATAATAGATCACTTAAGCATGCCATAACATAATCAAGATAAACTTCTCCTATTAGTATTCCCTTTTTTAGAATCAGCTATTCTTCTTATTTAGTCACTGGGTCAGCATAGTATACTTTTCTTTGTCTAAGATAATTAGCTAATTAAGGCATATTAATTAATTTTTCCACTACATCGTAATCAATATTTAAACAGAAATCTTTTAAGTCAAGATATACATAATATTTCCTTTTAAGTACTTTTTCCATTTTATAATTTATTTTGTATTGTTCTTCAGCATTATAATCAGATTCCAATTCTTAAAAAATATATTAATCTTTAAGTTCATTCTTAACCTCGTCTAAAATTTTTGAATTAAGCTTCCATTCATTTTTATTTTTGTAAAAAAGGGTCTATAAAAATTCACAAGACTGGGACTTGATGGCCAATCTATACTTTCTATTTTTAAGTCTCATCTCTCCAGTGCATCTTTTTTCTTATTTTTCTTTTGTTATTTGAGGAAAAATCATATTATTTAAATGATCTTTATCATACACAAAATAATCCTAATAGTCTCCTTTAATTTTCATACTTTCAATGTAATTTTCATCAACTTAAAAATCGTTAATACTTTCATCTAAAAGCTTTTGAACTCTCTAAACTGTCCAAACATCATCTTCCTCTAAGCTATGGCATTCATCAAAGATTGGGCTTTAATTTATAATTTAAAAATCTAATAGTTCCACCCAATCAACAAATTTCTCTTTTTCTTCCTCTGTGATTTCGTTTGACTTGTCCTAAAGAATTAGTTCTTACATTCTTTATATATTTACTGGTGAAATACAGGCATTTATGATATTTTTGTGGAAGATTTTATAATTGGATAAATATTAAGAATAAGTTTGAAAAGCATCAAGATACCTATTCAACGGTCTGAGCATATTTTATAAAAGAAAACGATTGTATCTTTCAATAAATTACAGAACATTACAGGTTTTTTAATTCTGAAAATAATTAACAAAGTTTTCTTAAATTAATTCAAATTTGAGAAACTAAAATATCAGGACAGCAGTAATTTCATGTTCCAATTAGAAGTATTGGCAAATACTGTAAAGGTCATTAATATTTAGAATTTTAGCATAAGATCCATTTTCTTGTATTTAAATATTGTCTTTGTAACTTGCTTCATCTTCACTTTCTAAAGTTTATTCAAATTCATTTGGAATTTAGAAATAGAATTTATCATTTATTTTTACTAAATTCTTCTTATGTATGTTTTTTTCTGTAGAAAGAATAGTATCTACATTATAATCGCTATAATTTATCTTGCTCATTTTCTTTACCTTTTCGATTTCTAATATTTTACTTACTTAATTAATTATTATTTTGTTTGATTTTTTCTATGGGTACTTAAAGCCATAATTCTATCATTTTTTGAGATAAATATCTTTTATTTAATTTTTCTTTTTATTTGATTACATCTACTTTTTTAATTAAATTTGAAAGTGTTTTTTCTTCTTCTATTTTTAGATTTTACCTATTTGTGATTTTAAATAAAAAAACACTTTTATTTTTGATTAAAACAAATAGAATCTCAAAATTGAGATAAAATTTATTAAGATCCCAATCTCATCATTTAGAAATTACTGTTTTAAATTTTTATTTTATTAATAAATATATGAAAGTTATTATTTCCACTTTCTCAAAAAAAAATAAAAGTGAGTTTTCCTGTAAAGATAATTACGACATCTTTGAATTATTATTAAAATATATTAAAAATATTTATTCAATAAACACGGAAAAAAGCTATTTAAATTTGTCAAGAAAACAATTGTCAGTTGAATTATGCTTTATAATTCATCTAAAAAATAAAATCTTAAATATCTCTAATGTTAGTTATTGTAATAAAAATTAACTTTTTGGCTTAAGAAATAAAAACTAATATATAAAATTTGCTGAAATAAAGATTCGTTTAAAAATATTAAAAAAGCTATTAATTTTTAAGCATTTTTTTAATTTATAAATGTAAAAAAATATATCATATAAAAAATATTTATTTTATTCCTTAATTTAACAATTACCTTACAAATAATATGTTAATCTTTAAATATCATCATAGCTTAGGTCTCTTAATATTATATAATTTTTAAATTTATTGAATGATACTATCTTTGTATTACTAATCTAAATTATTATACTTCTTAAAAAAAGTGATCGTAAAATACTATACTATTTTTTATAGTTAATAAATATATTTAGTTTTACAAAAAATATTAAATTATTTTGAAGATCTTAACCTATTTAAAATCAACTCAATACTTTATTATTCTAAAACACTTTCATCATTTTCAATATCTTTCAGTATACCTTGCTATAAGTTAGCAAAGCCAATTCAAGGTTTAAATTAAAATTAATCATTTATTTTTAAAACATTATTTTTTCCATCAAATTATGTGAGCACTTAAAGTTCTTTCTTATTATAAAAAATTAAAGAATTAAATTAATAGTAAAAGCCTTAGAAAAACATATAAGAGTTACTAATTTAAATAAATTTAAGGTACTTACAATAAATTTATAATTAGTTATTAAAATTAAAATATCTACCTTTCTTAATATTCTTTCTAAAAATTTACATTAGTCTTTCCAATGAATGTATTAAAATTAAAGAGATTATTTATTGATAAAATAATCAAAAATATTTAAATGTTTTTGTAGGAAAGAATATTAAATAAAAAGCAATAAATCGCTTTCTAAATTTTATGAATACAAAATTTTAGTGTAAATGTAAAATTAAAAAAATGCGATAATTTTGAGTTAAAAATACTAAAGAAATAAATTAGTGACTGCTGTTAATATTCTATTTTTAACTAAATCTTAAATATCTCTTATCAGGTGTTAAAATAAAAATTAAACTTTTTAATCATAAAATAATTCTAACTAATAAATAAATTATATTTAAAATTATTAAAATAAATATAAATTTTTAAAAATAAAGAAAATTGTTTTTATAAGATATTTAGGTTACAAAAAAACATAGAATATAAAATTAAAATATTCATTTTATTTCATAAATTAAATAGTCATTTAAGTAGCTACTATTATAATATGTTCATAGGTAGTCATCTTTGTTATTTAGCTCGCAAAATAGATCATTTTACTAATGTTGGTTTAAAATGTGTTAAATGATATCTTGTGCGTTATCATAATTTACTAAATTAGACATCTTTAGAAATTTAACAGTAAAATATTATTCCAGCTTTGAAAGTTTATCTATTTTAACTTAATCGAGAAGATAAAGTTCAGAGCTTAACTTTTATAAAAAACTCTCTATTCTTATTTATTCCGATGACATTACTTCATTTTTATTGTCTTTTAGCAAATCTGAATCAAAGATAACAAAGCTTTCACAAGGTTTAAATTAAAATTAATCATTTATTTTCCAAGCATTAATTTTTCCATAGCAATTTGATAACATTTAAAGTTTTTTCTTGTTGATGTTAAAGCCTATTTTATTTAGCTTTTGCTCTAAATCTTTCAAAGTAGTTTCAATTAAATTTACAAACTCAGATTGATCTATGGATTAAAATAGTTTTATTTCTATAAAAAAATCATCAAAATAATTTAAATAATCTACGCGATTATCTTAATTTTTAACTTTTTCAGCAAAAGTTTGTTTCACTATGCCTAATAATAAATCGCTTATGCATGTTAGAATGTAATTGTGATAAACTTCACCTATGATTATTCCCTTTTTTAAAATTAACTATTCTTCTTTTTTAGTCACTGGGTCCACATAGAATACTTTTCTTTGTCTAAGATAATTAGCTAATTTAGGCATATTAATTAAATTTTCCACTACGTCATAATCAACATTTAAACAAAAATCTTTTAAGTCAATATATACGTAGTATTTCGTTATATATTAATTTTTAAGTTCTTTTCTTAACCTATATTTAATTTTAGAATTAAAATTCATTTAATGTTAACTTTTGTAAAAAAGCGTCTATAAAAATTCACAAGACTGAGACTTAATGATCAATCTATACTTCTTATTTTTAAGTCTCATCTCTACAGTGCATTATTTTTCTTATTTCTCTTTTGTTATATGAGGAACAATCAAATTTATTAAATGATTTCTTTCATACAAGAAATACTTATAGAAGGGGTCTTTAGTTTTTATTCTTTCAATGTAATCTTCATCTACTTATAAATTGTTTATGCTTTCATCTAAATGCTATTGAACTCTCTAAACTGTCCAAACATCATCTCTCTCTAAGTTATAGCATTCTTTAAAGATTGAGTTTTAAGATATAATTTAAAAATCTAAAAGTTCCAACCAATTTATTAATTTCTCTCTTTCTTCCTCTGTAACTTCGTTTTACTTACCCTCTAGAATTAGTTCTTAAATTCTTTATATATTTACTGGTTAGAGACAGACATTTACAAGACTTTTGTGGAAGATATTATAATTGGCTAAATATTAAGAATAAGTTTGAAAAGCATCATGATACCTATTCAAAGGTCTGAGCATATTTTATAAAAGACAGCGATTATATTTTTGAATAAATCCTAGAATATCATTGCCTTTTGTATCCTACCAAAAAAGAACAAAGATATCTGAAATTTATTCAAACTTGAGAAACTAAAATATTAGAACTGCAGTGATTTCATGTTTTAATTAAAAGTATTGGCAGATATCATAAAGGTCATTAAGGCTAAGAATTTTAGCATAAGATCCATTTTCCTCTATTTAAATTTTCTCTTTGTAACTTGCTTCATCGTCACTTTCTAAAGTTTATTCAAATTCATTTGGAATTTAGATGTAGTATTTATCATTTACTTTTACTAAATTCCTTTTATTTGTGTTTTTTTCTGTAGAAAGAATAGCATCTACATTGTAATCACTATAACATATAGAATTCATATTGTTTGTCTTTTTAACTTTTTAATATCTATCTTTTTACTTAATTAATTATTGTCTTGATTTATTTTTCCTAAACCTATTTATAATAATAATTGTATCATTTTATCAACATGAAATAAAAATCTTTTATTTAATTTTTCTTTTTTTAGATTATTCTTATTTTTTTCCTTTTAATTTTAAAATACTTTTATTTTATTTTTAGATTTTACTTATTTGTGATACTAAAATTTAAAACACTTTTATTTTTGATTAAAACAAATTGAATCTTAAAACTAAGATTAAATTTAATTAGAACCCTAATCTGATCATTTATGAATTTATGTAATTTTATATTATTCATAAATATATGAAAGGTATAATTTCTAATTTATCATTTTAAAACAAAATTAAGTTTTCCTCCAAAGAAAATTATGAAAAATTAATCTTTGAAGCTGAAAAGAGTTTTTAAATTCGACAAGAAAAATATTAATTATAAAAATAAAAGCTAAATACCTCTTTATATTTAAAACATACTAATTATAACCTTTAGTATCATATAATTAATTTTATCAAAATTTAAATATTTTTAGATTTATAAAAATTGATTTTAATTTCAAATTAAATTATTTGATGTAAATATTTACATTTATTGTACTACCTTTTCAAAAAGACTATTGATAAAATTAAAGGATATATTAATTTTATTTAATTGATTTATTAATAGTAATATTAATCTTTTATGGCAAAAGCTCCTAGGTTTTTTATCTGTCTATCTATCTATCTATCTATCTATCTATCTATCTAATTAACTAAATCTTAAATATTTCTAATAGTAGGTATAAATTAACTTTTTAATTCAAAGAATTCTAAATAATATATATAGTTTACTGAAATAAATATTTATTCAAAAATATTAAAAGATACGCAATTATGGTGATAATAAATCCAAGTAAAAAGTGTAATTAGTAATTTTAAATTTAAATATTTATTTATATTTCAAATGCCTTTGTAAAAAAAATCATATTTAATCTGAAGAGTTTTCTTTTTTTATCCTATTCTATTCTTAAATCGAAAGTAAATTTAATTAATTAATATGTTTAATTTCAGGTAGATGCCTCATAATTAAAATAATTGTGACAAACTAATGTTTCTATAGATATATAATTCATTTTCCCCATTAATTACGAAAAAAGATGCTCACATTCAACTATATTTCTAGACATTGTTTTTGAGTAATAACAAAAAATATTTTTATCCTGAGATGATAGTTGTTGCACCTCTGGTTCCATATATAAAGCGATAAATTTCATTCCAAAATTTATCAATTCAAAATTATAAAAAATTTTATTTTTAAAAATACTTTTAGGTTTATTTAAAATTAAAAAAATGCGAATATTTAGTGTTAAAACAATATTAGAAATAAAGTGGTATTGTGCTATTAATATCCCATTTTCAATTAAATCTGAAATATCTCTTATCAGTTATAAGGAGTTAAAATAAAAATAAATAGTTTTAGATATAATATAATTCTAATCAGCAAACAAATTATTTCAAAATAATTTTTCAATATTATTAAAATACAAATAAATTTTTTCAAAATCAAGAAAAGTTTTTTTATAAAAAACATATGCCACTATAAAACATAGAATAAACAATAAAAATATTTAATTTACTCCTTAAATAAATTAATCACTTAAGTGGCTATTATAATAATATGTTCATTCATAATCATATTAATTTAGCTCACTAAATAGATCTTTTAATTTATTTTTGTCTAAAATATACTGAATTATAGCTTTTTTCTGATTGGCATCTACAAACTTAGACGTCTTTAGAAATTTGACTGTCAAATACTATTCAATTTTTGACAGTTTATCTATATTAGCTTTATGGAGAAGAGTATCGTTTTATTAGAAACCTAAGTTATTTAAAAATTGGTCTATTTTTTATTGTTTTGACTCCTTTTCTTCAACTGGTTTGTCTTTGAGTAAATCTTGATTACATATAACAAAGCTTTCACTAGGTTTAAATTAAAATTATTCATTTATTTTCCAAGCCTTAATCTTTCCTTTATAATTTGCTAACAACTAAAGCTTTTTCTTATTAATATCAAAGCCTAAATCATTTAGTTTTTGCTCTAAAACTTTCAAAGTATTTTCCATTTATTTTATAAATTCAGATTAATCATGCTCTTAATATAGATCCATATCTATAAAAAAATCATCAAAATAAACTGAATATTCTTGACTAAAATCATATTTAAATTTTTAATCAAGAATATCTTTTATTAGGTTTGTTAATAGTTCAGTTACGCCTGTTGCAATATAATTGTGATAAACTTCACCTATGATTATTCCCTTTTTTAAAATTAACTATTTTTCTTTTTTAGTTACTGGGTCAACATAGTAAACTTTTCTTTGTCTAAGATAATTAGCTAATTAAGGCATAAAGAATACTTTTTCTACAATATTATAATCAATATTTAAGCAAAAATCTTTTAAATCAAGATATAAATAATATTTTCTACAACCTTTCACTTTAATTTCATTCCTAACTCTGTTTGCAGTTGAAGTATTAAAAGTCATATAAAACTCAGTTCTGTAAAAAAGGGTCTATAAAAATTCACAAGACTGAGACTTTACAGCCAATCTATACTTTTCATTTTTAAGTCTCATCTCTACAGTGCATTTTTGTTCTTCTTCGTCAATTTTTATTGGAGGATAAATCAAATTATTTAGGTGTTTTTCACGTATATAGAATATCTACTAACAGCTCAAGCTTTTAATGTAATCTTTATTTACTTATAAATTGTTAATGCTTTCATCCAAATATCGCTGAACTCTCTAAACTGTCCAAACATCGTCTTTCTTTAAGTCATAGCCTTCATTAAATATTGTGCTCGAAATTATTTATTTGAAATTTAATAGTTCCACCCAATCTATAAATTTCTCTCTTTCTTCTAATGGGATTTCCTTTGATTTATTCTATAGAGTGAGCTCCTGAATTTTTTATATATTTACTGGTAAGTAACAGACATTTACGAGACTTCTGTTGAAGATATCATAATCGGTTAAATATTTCGAATATTTTTTAAACGCATCATCATATCTTCCCAAAGGTCTAAGTAAATTAGATAAAACAGCACGATTATGTCTTTGAATAAAACCTAAAACATCATTATCAATCTCCTTTTTCTTCTCTTTAAAAAATTAAATAAAGTTTTCTTAAATTTCTTAAAATTAAGCAAACTAGAATATCAGAACAGCAGCGATTCTATCTTCCAATTAGAAGTATTGACAGATCTCATAAAGGTCTTAAATTCTAAGAATTTTAGCATAAGATCCATTTTCCTTTATTTAAATATAACCTTTGTAACTTGCTTCATCATTACTTTCTAAAGTTTATTCATGATTATTAGGAATTTAGAAGTAATATTTATCATTTATTTTTATCAAATTCCTCTTACCTGGATTTTTTTGAGTAGAAAGAATCTAATTTACATTGTAATCTCTATACTTTATAGAATTCATTTTATGTACCTATTTAACTCTTAATATTTGTTTGCCTAATTTCCTAATTATTATTTTGATTTATTTTTTCTTGTTAGATTTAATATATCTTTTTTAGAGATAAATATCAAATATATCTTTTCGATTAAAATATCCTAAAATTTGAGATTCTATTTGTTTTGTTCAGAAATAAAAGCATTTTAAAATAATTGACAAAAATAAGATTTGATAAGAACTCTTATTTTATCTATTAAGGATAAAGATTTTTTTTTACTCTTAATCTTATTAATAAATATATGAAAATCATATTTAATTTTACTTGTTTTAAGACAATATTGAATTTAGCTATAAAGATAATAATCAAAAATTCATCTTAGAATCAAATGTTATTAAAAATATCGATACAATCAATGTTTATATTAGATATTTAATTTAGATTAAAAGAACATATACCTATAAGATGGATTAAGCTCAATAATATTAGCTTCAAGACTACATATTTTTAAACTTGCTGATTGAAATATTTAGTATGTATTGAATGTTAATTGTATTTTATCTTTTAAAATAATTTATTTTATTTAAATTAATTTTTATAAATTTTTTGATACAATATGCTGTTTTATTTTAATTTGTATTCAGTCTGATCTTTTCCTAGATATATAGTATTCTTCTTTTTAATTTTTTCTTTTAACTTCTGTTATAAGCTTAAAAAATTAGAATTTTAATTTAACCTCTGATGAAAATATTAGAATAGTAATTATCTATTTTTAATTGATTTATTAATTAATTAAAAGAATATTTATTACAATTTTTTCTGATGATAATGAATTCATTCAAAAAAAATTCCTCTTGTGATTTAAAGAGCAAAAAGTCACTTTTAATAATAATATTAAAAAAATAAATAATATTAAAAGACTGAGTGATATTTATGAAAATCTTAATAATAATATTATTAATAACTACAATTTGTTCTTGCACTTAAACATGGAGTTGCAATGAAACTTATGCTATTGAATAGTTCAAATTGAAAAACTCTACTGGCTTATTTTTAAATTACACTTCTAACCCTTATTAGAATTAGGATCCAGGTTATATTTATGATGTAGAAAAAAATCTTTTATAGAACAATTCATATTGCGGTTTACGTTATACAGATTCTTCTAAGATAAATTATGAGCTAAAAACATTTGAATCTTTAGACAGCTTGCTAGAAAATTAGTTTAATGTTACTCACAAAGGTATGAAAAAATGATAATTCAATTTAACAGCTAATTTTTTATTTAGGAAAATGTGGCGTTTGCTCAACAACTTAGGATCTTACAGTTTATCTTGAAAAAGATTTAACTTAACCTGTGAGATGGTGTGGTCTTAGATACTTTTACTCTAAAAAGTAGAACATTTAATGCCTTTTGGATTTAGGATTCACATATCCCTGTGCCCAAATTTGGTATTACAACACTATCAATACTAGGAAGCAGTGTGGAGGGATTTGCTTTTTATCCTACATTTTTAACTAACCGTTTGTTGTTGATGGACATCTCAATAAATGTTTACAATGTGACGAAGATAAATCAGGTCCTATCTTTAAGTATGAAAGCGGTAGAACTAGAAGAGATTCTGGAATAGATTCTGAAATAGAGCGTCCTAGCGATACAATTTATGATATGGATCACTGCTATTATTGAAAATAGTATAAATATTATTAAATAAAATTTAAAATAGACATTTTTAAGAATAAATAGATTTTGTAGTTTAATCAAAATTTTTATAAAAATAAAATATTTGAAGTGTTTTTATATTGTTAAAATATTAATTGATATAAATATATAAAATATTTTTAAAAATAATTGTTGTTATTACGATCATTTATGATAAAAATATGAAATATCTAATTACAATAAACTTATTTCATTTTTTTTATCTCTCTCATAATTCAGATAATATTATTATTTTTAGGTTACTTTTGTTTTTTTTGCCAATTAGAAAAACTTAGTTTTAATTACTCCAAAAAATTTTATTTAAATCATAGATTATAAATTTGCCACAAATTAAGTAGGCGAAACAAAGCTAAAAGCTTTCTTGAAATAAATTCAAATTATTTTACTCAATATAAACAAAATCTATTTTATTATAAAATTATAAATAAATAATTTTAAATACAATAAAATTATTTATAAAACAAGTTTATTTATAAAGTATCTATTAAAATTTAAAAGAAAGAAAATACCATTTTTAAAGTTCTTAAATAAAATCAAATAAATATAGGTCACTCAAAGAAAATTAAAACGATTTTTAAAACATTAATTTTTGTAGTCTAATATAAATAATTATTATTTAGCAATATTCTTAAACAAAAATCTATTGACAGAACATAATTTATTGATTAAAAATGCATGCAATAATTCGCAATTTACATATAAAAACAGTGTTGAATATAAATTAATTAATTAATAAAGTAAAATATAAAACAATTTAAAAATAAATTCAATAATTTAAAATTTATAAAAAAAACCTATTTAATTCAAAAATTTAATTAAATAATTTTAAATTCAACAAAATTGTATTTTAAAAAATATTTAGAAAAATGAAAAAGAAAGATTGAAAATACAATTTTAAGTTCTAAAATAAAAAAAATTAATTTTTGAGAATCAAAAAAAATTAAAAGAATTTTTTTTTAAATAATTTTTGGAGTTTCAAATAAAGAAATATTTCATTTTTCTTAAACTAAAATTAATAGCGACTTTATAATTTACTAATGGAAAACATGTATAATATTTAATGATTAGCATACACTAAACAATATAATAATTTAATTTAATTTTTCATGGGACATTAGTTTTTGAAGGGAATATTTTGTTGCTTGTTTGACTCTTTTTGCTGTGGCTAGAAAGTGGTCTAGAAATCTAATCAAAACCTTAAACTTTATCTATAGCTTCAGCAGGTTCTAATTTTTGGAGATCTTCATCCTTGATGTTCGATTATTTAAGTTTTTCTAACTCTTAATCATTTACATCAATATATTTTTACTTTTTATAACCTATAATATCATATTAATCACTCTCTAAATTCTCTGCTGGAGTTATGTAGAATCCTCTAAAAGCAAAGAATTTTAAATAGTTAGACTCTATTTCATAAAATGCATAGCTCAATACAAAAATATCAAATACAAAATAGTCAACAATTAGAGAAATAATAAAAGCAGCCATGAAATTTCCATAATCTTCTTTGCTATTTATGAAAAAAAAAAATTTTATTAATGCGAATAAACCAATAATAATTCAAGAATTATTTTTAAAACTAAATAATTGTTTTTTAATATTTCTAAATATTTTAGATAAATAATTACTCTGTGTAACCATTACACCATGTTCCAAAGGCAGCGTTTCCAATCATGTTTAAGAAAAACAGAATATTGTAAACCAATTATTATCTTTTTTCCTTGTAGATATGTCTTTTAATTATAAAGTATAATCCTTCAACGCAATAATTCATACTGGCATTGAGCAAAATTGATGCAAATGCAGATCCCATAATTCTTGCATCTATCTTAATCAACTAATTTATTGTAATTAGAATAAATCAATCATTTAAAATTATTATAAATTAAAATATACTGGAATTGAAATGGCTATTTGATCAAAAGCCACACAGTTCATAGCTAGCATTCCAACTAATAAGGAGAAGAATTTAGCCAATCTCATTTAATAGGTATGAGATTTAGCAGTATGTCCAAACATAGCCAATGATATAAAAGGATGGTAAGTCTATTTTTTGAATGAAAAATAATTAAACTCGTTAAATTTGTTGCTTTAAAAATAAAATTTTTACTAGTAAAAGAATGTCTTTAGATTTGACATCGTATTCTGAAGATGGTTTAAGTCTTATTAAAAGTTAATGAATGATTGATAAAACTAAGAAGCAGACAATAAATATAACGAATAGGATAAATGCAGGAGAATCCCACTTGAATGGCACATAAGAAGTAGGATAGGTTGGTGAAGAGTAGTTTCTAAAAGCAAAAGGAATGCTAGTATCATAATTTATATAATTAGTTGAGTAATATTGCATTTTCTTGTTCATATACTTAGAGGAATAAAAAACTAAAGTGTCAGAATGAGGTAAGTAATCTTAATAGTATTCTATCGTGCCTCTGAGAACAGTTGCTAAATCTAACTAATTACATTAACAGCGAATATAAAATTCATTTTCAAAAGTATATACACAGTTTTAGTCATATGTCCACTAACTTGTTGTGAAATCAATATTAGCTAAATGCACACAAAAGTATTGAGAGTTAAAGTCTGGTCTTAGAGGAGGGAAACCAGCTTTCTTCTAAAAATGATATGTAATTTTATTATTCTACAAACCATTTATAGTGAGTGGTTAGTTGTTAGCTAAGAGATTAATTTCTATGTGGTTTGTGGTAGAATTAGGGCGTGGATATACCAAATCTATATTCCATTCTATAAGTTATACTGTAACAGTGTCAGTATACTAGAAAGTAGAGAATGGAATTTGAACTATCACTCTCTCCATAGGAATAGTGTAGAATTTACCATAATTTATGTAGTTGTTTTGTAATTCACGACCACGCTAGTTAGTCAAATAAATATTAGCATGTCTTTTTATAAAAAATTAAGAAAATTAGATTTTTATTTACAATTAATAACAATGTTTTGTTGGTTGTTTAAATTTTTTCAATTTAAAATATTTTTTAATATTAATTTAATTTTTATTCGTTTACTCGAAGGTGAAGATGTAATCAACATTTAGTTGGATATTTTATTAGGAGAATTTCTGAATGTAAGAGTTCATTATCTATCTGAGCAAGACTGTGTATTTTATTCTTTCATCAGGACGCAAGGAAGGTCTAGTAACTGCCTAATTTAATATCTCTTAAATGATTTGGAAAATGTTTTAGAAAATTTCTTAACGAGGGATGACAATTCCTTAAATTTGATTTAAAAATGTCATTATAAAACGGAATGTTTTTTTGCTGAGCCCGTCTGAAACAGCTACTATATTTTTAAGAATTTAAGAGATTGAGAAAAGTTACTGCTAAGTTACAACTCTATTTAATAGATCAACCTAAATATTATATGTCAGTAAGTTTATGATTTTTAAAATTTTTTAATCATCCCAGGAACAAAAATCTCCAGCATATTCTTCCAAGCAACTGCATTAGAACATTTAAGGATCATAAAAGTTGGTTTAGCATTAACCATATCCATTACATGAGACATTATCAGCACAAAAAGAATTCTTTAGCTGGTAAAGCTGATTTTGTCTAAGTATTTCCTGTTAGAATAGCTTATTAGCTTACTTAACTTATATTGTTCCATACAAATACGCCATTTGGTAAGTTATATTCAAATACTAATCAATCGTCACAGACTTCATTTTTAAACAAAGAAAAATTTATTTTATATTATGAAAAAAATATTTTGTTTAAAAAAAATCATTTAAATTATTTTTGTCACAAATAAATTTTATAATAATTATTTTTACACTTGACGGAGTAAACCTACGCACATTACTTTCCATTGAGAGAGTGTCTCCATTAAATTTAGATAAAGAAACCTTTAAAGTCTACTTTTTCCTTTCATTTGCAGAGTAAACCATCAATTCAATATTTACAACTTTATCATTTTAGAAAGGAGGGAATACAAAATTAATGGTACCATCCTTATTTGAGCCAATGAAAACTTGATGAAGATCGTTTTTGAAGAGAGATGTTTAATTTCTCATAGTTATGCCTGTTTCGATGGAGTAAGTTAAATCGTAGAGCAGTGAATCTGTAGGATGATTCCATAGAGAGTAAAAGACTGAAAATTGTGTGATACCAGAAATACCATAACTTGGAGTAATTGTAAATTCTCCATCTACTATTTCAGCACTAGTTTAAACCATGATCGATTGCTCACCATAATTTCCTGTAGTTGCAACTACTCTGACTGTGAGGTAGTAGACTGTGTTTGGTAAGAGATTATTTTATGGGATAACTAAATCTTACACATTGTTAAAAGTTTTGAAAAAGAACTATTCTGAATATTATTGACTAGTTCCAGTCAAATACCAGTAGATTTCAGAAATAAGCCCTTAGAAGTAGTAATCAGCATGAATCAAAATGTCTTTCTATCTTCCTACAAGAAGAGGTACATGATCAGGATCAGCTATTTGAGTTCTATTTGCAATTAAAACAACAGGTGTTAGTAAAGGAGTACATACAGCTGGTGGTCCTGCGTTTTAAGAGAAATCTATAGGGCATTTTAAGACACATGTATCACCCTGAAGATAGAAATTTGTAGGGCAGCTTGTGCAACTATATAATTTTAATTAATTAAAATAAATTAAAATTTAAAATGATTTTGTTATTTATTAAAAATTCTATTAGTTTTAAAAACAATTAAATTTACCCTTTTTAGCAGACCCTGCAGACTATTCCATCTTAGTAAAAACCAGTCATACAATTCGTTGCACCAGCACCAACACAAACACCATTATATTCATGAATGAGATTACCAGGAGGGCAAGATAGACAAAATGTTGCTGAATTCACACAAGTTGCACATGATGCACTACAATCGGCACATTAAAACGATGTTTAGGTAGGAGGACCACTAATAGTATTCATATATTGATGGCTAGGACAGCTAAGAAGACATTATGTTCCATCTTTGCTTAAAATAGTACCAACATCACAAGAAGCTACACATTTTCTATTCACAGTATCAGTAATAATGTAAACACTAGGAGCAGAGGGGCAAGTAGCCGTGCATTAATTATTTGCAGGAGAAGCATAAGTTCCATATGGACAAAGCTAAGCAATAACACACATATACCCTATTTTTAGAATAAAGAAATTATTATTTTTTTTTTAATATATATTTAAGAAAGAAGTCTATAATTTTATTTATTACCTATTATAAACTATCCAACATCTTAGCATGTCTAACAAGTAACAGTCACTCTATCAACAGGATTAAGAGCGCATACATCACAACTTGGATGACAGAGACACTAATTACTTCCATCAGTTGATAATTGTGTTCCAAGAGGACATTAATTCAAACAGAATCCTTGGAAATAAATCGGAAAATTTTAGCCACAAGTTAAACATTGATTTTATTAAGGACCAGTGCAAGTTAAGCAAGTAATATCACACTATCTACATATTCTTGCATTTGTATCACGATAGTATCCTAAAAATAATAAAATTAGAACGATCATAAACAAACTTAAAAAATATTTCAAATGAAAAATATTTAAAAAATTCATTTGACAAAAATATTTTAAAATATAATAAATAATTGATGATAATATTACCATCTGGACAAGTGAGTAAGCAGTTTCCATTAATTAAGAAATAACCAGCTTAGCAATAGATACATTAAGGATTAACTATTCCAACAGAGGCTATGCATTTACTTATAAAGAGCTACTATGTTCCCAAAAATGATCCCTACCCACCATAAATATCCATAAATTAAGCTTGTAATTAACCACCACCTATTTAAATTTTCTAATTAGTTGTCCTCATAATAGAAAAAGCACCAATCTAAGAGTTTTTTACCAATTCTTAATCATTCAACATAATTGAAACGAAAAGACCACTTAAAATTTAGTGGTATGCAAAATTACAGTAAAACTTTGTCCAAGCTACATTTCAAAAATATTAAAATAAGAAAAGAAAATGAAAAATGTATCTTACTGCCTGCTGTAAATTAAACAGTTGCAAATGATTAAGTAGCTCCAAAAGAAATAACTTAAACTTAACCGTTGCTTTGTAACTAAACTTAAATCACGGTATCGCCCTTTTCAAAATTTAGAAAAAATTCAAAATTTTATTTCATAGAAAATTTCCTTACATTAATGTTTAAAATTTGAAATAAAGTTCCTTATTAACCAGCAGAAGGTAGAGCTTTAATATTTATCCAAAAAGTGATAAAATTCATATCCTAAAACTCAGTATTTAAGGTCAGTGTTAAGTATTAACTAGCATTGATTGTAATTCCATTAGTTACAGTATATGGATTTGTTGGATCTATAGGAGATGGACAAGAAGATGATATGCTACTAAAAGTACTGTATATATCTTAGTTAAATAAACTATAGATTCTTTGCGAGCATTAAACATTGTAGTTGAAGTAGTACAATTTTTCTACAATTTTAAAAATTATTTTTACTAAAAAGATATATTTATTTATAAAATTACATGAATCATCGTTTAAAACATATGGAGCACTAGAGGAAGGAACTTAAAAATTAACAATAAACTTTGCATTGTAAATAAGACCATTAAAACACATATTGGCTGGGGTATGATCTCTATTGACAGTACCACCAATATATAATTATACTCTTTAATCTAGTTACTCATTAGAATATGTTCCAGAAGGTGTGTTACTAAAAACTTAATTGTTAAGAGCATTGGTAGCATCATACATTAAAGCAACATAATATTATTAAGTAAAGTCAACTCCAAGGTAAGCATAATACCATGTTCCTGGAGTAATCTTTTATTTTTTAAGAGTTTATTTATATTAAATTATTTAATTTGCTTTGAAAATAAATAAATACTCCATTCAATTAAAAAAATGTTTTTTTAAAATTTAAAAAAATTTTATTGAAATGTAAACTGAAAAAATATGATTTATAAAAAATAAATTATTTTTTTAGATTGAAAGATTGCTTATTTATAGTAGGGATAAAATATTTGCTAATGTTTTAATTGGAATAAAATTTTATGTTTTAAGTAAGATCAATACTTCAAATATTTGGTTCCAGTAGATTTGTTAAGTTTTGTAACTAACTAATAGATTATATTAAATTTTTCATATTCTTAAAAATATCCCATATAAGTCACATTAATATTTGGACTAAGTTGTATCATTTTAAATGATTTTCAAAAACTATTGCAACGAATTATGTTAAAAGGAAATTATTGTACGTTTGAAGTCAATATTTTAGTAGAGGCTGAGGTTGTACTTGTGAAATCAGATACATAATAATTTAAAGTTGAACCTGATTTCTCTATGAACAGCATTCTTGATAATTGTTTATAATCGCTAGATTAATTATCAATAAACCAAGGCTAATATGTGCTAAATTATAAAAAAAGGAAATATTTTTAAAATAATCTTTTATTCGAATATCAATAGTTCAAATTAATTGTATTCCTAATTTATATAGAGTTTTATTAATGTATTTCTTCCTATTTCTTTCATTAATAAAAGTTTTGAACTGAGCAATTATTAACTCGCCATCTAAAAATATTACACTATTTGTTTTAAATATAATTATTTACTTTAACATAGTAAGATGCACAATAGCTTAGTTTGAACCATCGTAACCTGATGTGGTTGGTTTAAGCCAAAATGATATTGAGTATTTGCTTGCTCCCATAACTTGATTTAAATTATAAAAAATAAAATTACTGATTCAGTAATCTGAAATGCACTATTTATTCACAAAATAATTACCTTAGCTAATAAAGCTTTAACTATTAAAAGTGTCATAATTTAAATCACTACTTCCATCATAAAACTTTTAAATAGGAGGACTGACTTGAATGATTGTTTCTTTATTATTAAAATGTGTTTTTTAAATATTTTTAATAACTTTTGTTTTATATTTAAAATGCAAAAAGGAGAAAGAGTAAAATGGGAGAAGATTCTTTATTGCGAAATAATTCTTCTTTAAAGAAAACCCATGACTTTTAAAATAAATTTATTTACATGCTTGAATGTAGCCTATTAGATGTATACTAAAATATAGAAATATGCTAGCTACTCTTCTTTATAGTTAATTAGCTATATCTAACCTTTTCATTTATTAATTTTTGCTTATCTTGTATTATTAATTATAACAATTAATATTATTGCAAATATTTTTTATTAATATTTAACTCCTTTGAATTATCTAAAAAATATATCTTCAATAGAAATCAATAATAGTTATTAATTATAATTCATTGAATGAGATATCAATTCATTGACTGAATGAGTGAATAATTATAAACTTAATTATTACTGATTTATTTTGTTTATTAATAGTTCACATCTTAAACGCATAAAGAAATTACTATATCTATAGCTTGTTTTGTTTGGATTATAAAAAATTTTATTTGATGATTATCTTTCAGCTATCAATTTTAGTTAAATATGATCATTTATTTAAAGCTATTTTAAAAAAATAATACACTTTAAGTGTAAACTATTTTTATTTAAAGAATGATTTTACTTAAAAATTTACAAAATAATTGATTTGTAATAAAAATTATAATATAAAAATCTATCTAAGGATAATTCCTATTTGTTTTTTTAATTGGTCCAGTACAATATGTGATATAATATGATTTGCTTCTCTACTTTTGTTTTTTAATATAATAAATGTTTGATAAGGGATTCAAATTTATTTAAAGTTGATTTATTTTAAAAAAAAACCTGAATTATTCTATTCATCGTTTTAGACTTTAGTTGAAATTAATTCAAATAATTTATAAGAAAATGAACAAAATTAATAAAAATTATTTGCTTATTGAATTAATTCAGACATTTTATGATAATTAATAAATTAATTTATATTTCACTTTAAACAATAAAAAACAAACTAAATAAATAAAATATTATTCAATAATTATTAAATAATCAAAAACAAATATTAGTATGTTTAAATTAAGAAAAAGTAGAATAAGGATAGCTTGTCTCTAACCCAATATAAAAATTTAACTCCCTTATAAAATAAATTTATCTAATAATTAAATATTTAAATTAATATGGAACTATAGGGGTTGGGGTTGGGGTTGGGGTTGGGGTT
>JH719968.1:0-166652 GCA_000231845.2 Tetrahymena malaccensis 436
CCCAACCCCAACCCCAACCCCAACCCCTATAAATAATAAGTTATCAAATTATTTAAAATAAAATATTATTTTATACAGAATACTTCAAATTTACAAAAGATAAATTTAATTTTATTTATTAAATAAATATTTTTTTGATTCATGTTTGAAAATGAATTCTATTTATTGTATGAAGAATTATTAGCATTAAATAGTAATTGTATTCTTTCATCAATTACTTATTATCCATCCGTCTTTAAAAATACTATTTTAATTCTTAATTAAAATGTATTTGTTGTTAAAAAGGATATGTAAAAAAAAAACTTTGAAAACAATATAACTAAAAAATTTATTTTTTCATATTTGTAATGGAAAAATAACTGAATGTATTTATTTGTTAATAAAAAATAATTTTTTGAATGATTTTAATTTAACATTTTTTTTGAAAATGAATTAATCAAGTCAGTAATCTTAGTTCAAGTTTTTTTATTGTTTTAAAGCTATGAAATAAAATAGTTGAGAAAATAATAAAAATACACAATATTCCATTTAAACTAAATAATTTTAAATTAAAATTTGATAAAAAGATAAAATAGAGATCTTACACTTTTTAAATCCTTGAAGCTAAAAAATAACTATTTTGGATTTTTATTATATTCTGAATAAATGAGATATTCTTATATAATTTTTGGTGATTTGATTAAACAAAATAAACTAAATTTTTTCAATAATAATTTAGTTAATTTGTGAAAATGTTTGTACAAAATTGATGGAAAAGTTGATACACTGGTAATTTTTTGAAGATATAAAGTAATAATTTATTATTTTGTTTTAGCATATTTATTTATGATATAGTAGTTTTATTATTTATGATATTCAAAAGCAGGTTGGTAAACTTTATCTGCATTGTGGACATTCCAACTTTACTTCTATCCACTAATGTAAGCATTCTATGTGGAACATATGGTTACAAGGTGTCTTGTATATTTTCTTCTTCTTAATTAGTTGTGTATTATATGAGGGCTTTTGATCCAAGTTTATTTAACATTTTTTATTATCTTTTGGTGGTTCATCCTCCATAGGATTTAAGTGAAGAGGACCTAAACAGATAGAGCAGTCATCCTTTTTTTAAAAATTACATAAAATAAATAAATAATTAAAAAGAATATTTTTTTACTGTATCTTTTTCCTCTGGATTATATTAGTAAACGAAATTGTAGTTATATTATTTAGGAAGGAATATAGAAGGAATGAAAAATCTGGGTCCGAACTTGCTTTAGAGGTACATAATGAATATCTAATTTAAATATTTTTTTTATAAACTAAATTTCTCATGGAATAAAATTACTTAAAAAGCAAAAGATGTCACCCATAAAACACAGAATTCTTGTGAAGGTTTAAAATTCATAATGTTACTAGGACATCCTCTCATATATAGCTATTATTGGGTAAAGTTATAAAAACTAAATGAAAAGCTTAAACTAATAATAATCAATACTGGCAATGCTATTCTAGGCAATAAAATACCAAAGACATAAGAGTTGTAGAATTTTTTGCTGTTTCCGTTGATCGCGGAACAAATAATTTATGGGACAAAGAAAAAGCTTAAACAGAAGATAAATGAGTCATAGATAAAGAAGAATGACATAGAAATGAAAAATCCAAAAAGCCCTAAATCTATTATTTGATTAAATGAAATATATTTAAAAAATAAAAAAAAATAAAAGTAATACAGAAAAGAGAGTAGAATATAGCTATTCCCTTTTTAACTTCATTCTACTATGAGAATCTGTAATAGTATTTTTCTTTCCAAGCTAGGACAGTGAGTCTCATTTCAAATACAGTTGAAAGCATAAAATAACACAGTGCTGGAATTGTGTACATTATAAATAATTTCTTATAAGTTTATAAAATAAAATATTTATAAATTTTCTATCAATTAATTTTTTGATAAACTTACATTCATTGAGAGAGCCTACCACAAAAAAACTAAGCACAAATAGGCATCTTAGACAGTACAAAATCCAAGGGTAACCAAGGAAAGCTTATTTTTTACAAATAATTTTTTATTCATATTCAGATTTATTTTGAATGATTTACATTTTTTGCTTCATTTTCTGATTATCTGAGCTTATTATATAAGAGAGTAGAGCCAGCAAGGGATATTATTGAAATTGCAGTTGCAAATAGGCAAAAATTTAAATTTTTTAATACTTAGCTTTCTGTAGCTAACTCAAGTTCTGAAGTAAAGCTTAACAATCTTCCTTTGGAGATGGCTTAAACACTAATGTGGAAATTTATTTACTCAAAATCTACATTGTTACCACCCATATTTTAGTAGATAATCTTTTTACTATTCCTATTGTAGAAGAAAGACTCAAATGTGACTTCTAAGTCGTCTATAAGATATTAAAAATAAATTCAATCATTTTAGTATTCTACTTAGATATTCTTTTATCAATTTAATTAATTATTTTGCTTTTTAATTTTGTTAAATACATCAGCTAGCTCTATTTATGAATGGTTTTTCTAATCAGAAAACAATATTGAATAATTAACAATCATTCTAATAGTAAATATCAAAATGTTTGTAAACTTTTAAAATAATAAATATGCTTAAAAGAGCTCCAATTACCTCTGTCAATCTGCATCATCTTATCCATCATCATCATCATTGCTATATTTTGATGGTATTGATTATAGAGTCTATTAACTTCAAAGGGCATCTTTATAAGTATTCTTCTTTGATCATCATAAAACTCATCTTCGTAGAGATAAATATAAAGCATTTTGTTTTCAGAAAACATCAAATCATTGAATCTAACATATATTTTCCCATTTGATTTTCTAATGAATCCAAGTTATTCATCAAGATTTATACTTCTGTTTTCCTTTAAAATTATTTTCACTTTATTTTTTCTCTATCTAAAAAACTTAAAAATATTTACCAATTAACCACTTATCTAATTATCAGTAGGCTATATAGCTTACCAGTTTCCTTTAAAGTGATATTAAAAGAGCTTGCTATAGCCGCTTTCGAATTCCTTTGAGTTGTATTCATCATCTAAACCATAAAGACTCCTGCCAGTTTAGTAACTATTTTATATTCCCTATTTAGAATTATTTGATAAATATGAATATTCTCATACTTAAAAAAGCTTAAATAAGATTCATAAATAAGAATTCAAAAATTAATCACTTCAACAGCAACACTAGAACTTTTCTCACTTTATTGAGAAAAAATAGCAATTCCTGCTAAACAAAGAGAAATTGCAACTATTACTCCCTGCAATACAGATTATTGAGACACCATTTAGATTATTAAATAGCAATAATAAGACCTTAATTTTTAATTTTTGCTCTCTTATTTATAATATTCTTTTACTTCTTTAATTATCTATTTTTTTTTTTCTAAAATTTAGTTGGTAAAGGTATTACTGCAAAATTAACTAAATATTGCAATCAAATATTTTTATGATCAATTTTCAAAACTAATTTCTTGAAGAAATTAATTAAAAAAGTTTAAAATCAATAGTTGGTTATCAAAAATTAATCAATTAATAATTACTAGTCTAAAATTGCTAAAAAATAAGAAAAATAATATTTTTAATGAAATGAAAATTTTACTTGTTTTGAATTAACTATGTATTTAAAAAATCTCATAGAAACTACTAAACAAATATTTATATGCTATTTATTAATAGAAGCTGACATTTTTAATTTACAGAACTTAAAAATTATTTAAAATTGAGTTTATAGTAGTAGTTTAATTTAAAATGTAAAAATTAATATAAACTCTTTGTTATTTTGGGAATAAACTTCTTAGTATTCAATCAAGGTGGTTTGAAGATATTTTTAATAATTAAATGTTTTGTTTTATGTAATCATTAAGTATTAGATTTTATTAACATTCATAATATTGTTTTTTTGATAAATTTAAAGTATTTTTAGATCCTCACTTATATCTGTTATTATTGTTATTTATTTTTATATTTTTTAAAAATTTTCATTTTGTAAATAGTTTTTAGCAAAAACATTTATTCAAAATAATTTTGTATTTTTATTGGTTAAAAAAAGAGTCTATTTCACTATTTTTTTTAAATGTAAAATTTTAAAATTAAAAATATTTTTTAAAAAGCAATTAAAATGAATATATAGTTAGATTTATTCTAATATTTCTTTTTATCCATAATATTTCTAATATTTGGCTATTGCAGGTATATAAAAAATTTTGTATCATAATAGTTTTGCCAAAAATACTTGTATAATATAAAATTCATGAAACTATTTAAAATGATATCCTTTTGTTTAATATAATGTTTTGTATCAAATTAGACATAATTTAGAGTGATTTTAGCATTTGATTTCAGCTTTTGTGATTAAATTTGATTTAAAATTTTTTAAAGATTATAATAAATGAATTTAAAATATGATTAAGTTTAAAGATTTATAAAAAAAATAATTCTATTTCATTTTTTTTACTATAGGTGCTTAATTTCCCCCCCTTAAAACTTTAAAACTACTAAAAATAAAATTATTAAATCTTTATAAGTAATTTTCTTCAAAAATAAAAAAGTTGATAAAAATTTTATGATTTAAACTAAGAAAAATATATTTTGTTTAAATTAGCAAGTATAGACATGAGAAATATTGCTAAGTTGATTTATAAAACAATTCATTAAGATTTTTAATATAAAACAAAAATAATTAATATTCTTTCAAATCAATAAAATAGATATTTATCATAAAAAAATTCACTCCTATCATTCCAAAGAATATTAATTTTTTTATCATTAACTTAAATGAACAATTTTAATTAGATACTTTAAAAGATATAGTTCTAAAATTTATTTGAACTTTTTTATAAAAGTTAGTGTAAAAGTATGTTATTTATTTTCATCATTTTTTTCAATTTACTTCAAATATTAATCTGATCTTATTTTAAATATTTTTATGATAAATTTCTGAAGTTTTCTATTATTTTTAGTAAATTTAATATAAGCCTTAGTAAAGATAAAGAGGATAGTAGAAACTTTTAGAGCAGAAAAATCTAAAAATTTAAAGAATATTCTATCATTTAGAACAACTTGGATTGATTAAGATTGTGATTTTTAAATTTTCTAAGACTATTCTAAAATACAGTAAAATTTATATTTATTTTTACTATGGTGTTTGTGGTTTATAACATGCAAGTATAACTTTATTATGTCGTATTTTAATTAATGATAATAAATAAAATTATGGCCTTAATTAAGCGTACTTTCATAGTTTTAATTGTGGCTTTAATTATTGATATGGTTTATTGCTTAATGCAAATAAAATCTAATGAGTACTTTCTCTTAAATTTATTTCATTGAGTTAAGTATTTAATTTATATTTTCTGATAAAAAATACCTAATTAGTTTTATCGGATAAAATATTATATGAAAAGCCTAAATTAATCTAAATCAAATTAAGATATAAATTTATGATATAAAGTTAAATTATATAAAATGAATAAAATAGGAATGATCAAAAATAGTGAATTGCTAATTGGAAATTAAGAAAATTCATAACAGAATAATAGAAAAATGAAAAAATTAGATTTATTATAGGAAGAAAGGATTGAAAAAATAATGATAAAAATATAATAATAACAAAAGGGGGATCTTCTATTTCTAAGTAAAAAAAAGGTAAATAATTCAAAAAAGTAAGAAAAGAATTAATTATAAAAGGATTATGACTATAACAATTATTGTGGACCCTTAAAAATCAAAAGGGGGATCATACAAATTAACTATTGAATTTACTAAGTGTTTGTTTGTAATTATTATAAAAATACAGAAACAAGCAAACTACTTTCTTTGCTTGTAAATGAGAATGTGTGTAGATAGACTGATTTATTTATTTGTTAATTAATTATTAGTAAATAAATAGAGCAAGTCTTCATTTTCCATTTGGGTGGGGTCTTAGGAGTGCCTATTTATATAATATCAAATTAAAAGCAAAAAATTAAAGCAAACAAAAAAAAGGTAATAAATAAAGAAGAAAAACTTATCTTTTGACGGTAAGTTTTAATAGAAAACAATTAAAATACTGAACATAAAAGCTATCAAACATTAATAATAACCAATCGTTTAAATCGCCTCGACCACCCCGCAGAGCTACTAGGTACCGAAAACTGCACTACGCCCGCCCCTTTGACTAGATCCCCACCCAAACCCACCCAAAAATGTTCCCCTCAAGTTTAAATACAAAACGCAGAGCAGCTTGCGCTGCAAAAGGAAAAAACAATACAAAAGCAAGTCTTTCTCAACAAGGAGAAAAAATAATTGAAGAGAGTCAAAATAATATCTCCCATATTGAATCTTTCCTGAAAAAACGCTCTAACTTAAGCGCCTTTTCCTCCTACTAGTGTAAACCAGCCGTGCAGGCTGTGAATTAAAAGAAATGTAAAAAGATCTTTAAAGATCTGCCAAGTATTCCAAAAGATTCCCAATTCCTAATTATTGATTCTGATTCTGAAGACTCAACATCAGAAGAAGCATACCTACAAGATAGTTCTAGTAGTAGTCCTTCTTTTGTTGAACTGAAAGGGCTCCCTGCCCAAATCAATAGGTAACATAAAATATATTAGTTTTTAAAAATTAAATTGTATCCTAACTTCTAATTTGAAAGCTAATTAACAAAGGAATTATTAATTTAATTTTTCCTTTTTCTTGTTTGGTTTCCTCTAAAATTAATAAATGAGTACTAACTAGCTAATTAACAAAGACACTACTGAGTTTTTATTTGATTTTATGAATGAAAGAATAATAGATGGATGTCTCTTTCATCTTATCAAAAATATATTGTTTGTTAAGATCCTGTGCCATCTAACTATTTATCTATCTATCTATCTATCTATCTATCTATTATCTATCGGGCTTTCTATTAGATTGATTTTACTCTTAAAGAGAAAGCTTTACAAATAAAATATGCTTGCTATATACGTAGCGAATTATCTAGCTCATTTAGAGTGATTTTTAGTTTCTATTATATTTGAATGTCTATATTAGCAAGTTAAATTAACTCAGTAGAAAATTTGTTTCTTGTTAAATTGTAAATGAATAAAGGACCAAACAGCTAAGAATTATACAAATTAATAATATTATTTGAATTTAAGCTTTTGAGAGGCTAGGATACGATTCATTTGCATTTACATATTCGTTAAATAGATCAACTAACTCTTTTTTTTATTCTATAGCAAAAATTAAGATACGTTTTTAATAAACGGATACCAAAAAATATAAAATGCTGATCGGCATAGCTTTATACTTGAAGCAACGTCAAGTGAAGGAAGTACGACTGCTTCAAGCGAATTTAAAGTGGAAGAAGAAAGTGAGCTAATTCAAGAGTCTTTATAAGGTTACAAGAAAGTGAAGAAAGAGAGTGATTCTTCATTCAGATATTGTCCTCGTAAGGACTCAATGCTTTCAACTTCTTCAGAAACTTAAATATGGTACGGAAGTAATGAGAGGAGTAATAATTACTTTGATGATAACTACCCTTGCGGGAGTAATTAGTCATCAAATTTACCGACTCCAAATTTTACTTCGTGTACACCTCAAACTAATAAAGTTTATCCTAATTCTTCCTGTTAAAAGATCGACAATTCTTGCTTTTTGCTAGATGATGCTGAAACTAATTTACCGACAAGGAAAAATTCAGTTAGTGATAGTTATAAAAGCCACGAAAATAAAGAGAGTTTTTAGTCGTCGACGAATTCTCCTGTGAAAGGTAATTAACTTTCTATTTTTCTAGATTAAAATCCACTTAATAGCATCCACACACGTAATTATAAAATTCTGAGAAAGTAATGTCTTTCTTTCATAAATCACAATGAAGAACGAAATAATTTGAACTGAAAGATGAAGTATAAAATGTCTAATTTTTTCTTTTAAAATGAGTAATTGATCGATCTACTCAATAAATAAAATGGAAAATATAAATAACTCATTTTGCTATTTAAATTTATTTCTGATTTGAAAAATATCGAAGAATGGAAAAATTTTGAAATTTTATCAATTACACATAAGAATTCGGAGTTTGTTTATTTTATTTAACAACGTTTAAAATAATGAGAGAATCAATGATGGTTAGTGTATTTCAAAAAAGAGTTAATTAATTTTATTTAAGAATTAAATCCCTCTAATAATTTTCCTTTTTTTGCAACTATTGATTTATACATCAAACCCCCAAAAAATTTAAATATCATCAAATTTAGCTAATTAACAATTATATTTTATGCACTAACAAGTGTAATTCTTAAAATTTCAAATAAGCTCTTTTCTATAAGACGAAATTACAAATGAACAAACATACATGCAAATTAAAAAATAATTAAAAGAATTGATTGACTAATATCTAAAATGGCTTCTTAAAGAAATTTGAGCTAAAAATAATAAATTTATTTATTAACTAAAATAGAATAATTCTTAATAACCCCTTTTTACCTCAAAATCATACTAAAAATTTATAATCATTCATCAGTTAAGCGAAACCCCCCTTGATTTATTTTAATTAAATTAATAATTTTTTTTGCTTAACCTATTTATTTTTGAGAGCAGCTGCTGTACTATAATGAATTTATCCATTAACTTAAGCAATTTGATAATAAATAATACTGATAAAAATCAGTCTGATGTGATGATAAAGACAATTTTTATATTTTGATCAGACAAATTACAATTGTGTATGTGGATGCAAAATAAAAAAGTGCTTTCTAAATTTTACTAATGAAAGACTAAAATGTTTTCTTTTAAAAACAGAAGAAGAATGTATCTTCAGGAGCAATAACTTAAGTGGTTTGAAGTAAAAATTGTTAAACCTTGAAAATCTTCAGCATCATCATCAACTTTAGCACGAACAAATTAAAATTGATGCAGAATTAGCTGCCAGCTAAGCAAAAGAGCAAGAAGAAAAGACACAAAAAATGATTAAGCTAATTGAGTAAGGAAGAAAGCTCGTGGAGCAGCGGATGGGAAGACTAGCAGCGGAAAACTAAGTTATTAATGGTTTTCCTTGCTGCACCTTTACTGTTCGGTGTTTCCTCAAGCATACTTTCGTCATTAATGTCGAAGATTTGCTTGCTGGCACCTGGTGTAATAAATGTGAAGAAAACCTCCTTAAAGCTAAGGAATATGCTGAAGAAAACAAAGGTGTTTGCTTGAGCCAATTCTACGGAAAGACACTTAAGTTCAAGTGCTCTAAAAACCACTGCTGGGAATCATCTCAATAAACTTACAGATAGAGATGGTGCTCCCAGTGCAAGAAAATTGTCAAAGACTAGTTCAAACAGTACATTAAAGACGAAGAAGCCAAGAAGTAGGCTGAGTACCAAAAGAACTAGGAAGAAATGTACAGAGAAGCTCGTCGCAAAGCTATGATTTCTGTAAGATTTTTTAACTATTTCTCATTTTTAAATGAAAGAAAAAAAAAATTTTGTTTTGATAATAGTAATTAATATCTTTATTTAATATTAAAAGTAATCTTGTAATGAAGCCAACCCTAATTCTGAAGACTACAAAAAGAAGGTTATCTTGGCTGCCAAGCAAGTTGAGAGAGAAGTCGAAAAGATAGCTGAGCAACAAGCAAGAGACTACATCAAAAACGAGCAAAAGGACTCAGAAAGTCCCTGCAATTTCAGTCAACTCAGGGAGATGTTCAAAATTATTCTATTCCCTGATTAAATCCTTTAAGTTTACTACACTAATTTGGATGCTGAAATCTTGAAGTCTGAATACAGAAACATTGCTCGTTTCATCCACCCTGACAAAAACAGTCACCCTCGTGCAGCTGAATCTTTCTAAAAGTTAAATAACTTCTATACTTTGGCTTAACCAAAAGCTTGAAGTAATTCAATATAAAAGTAATGATTGACTAAAAGATTGATTAAAAGCTGGATATAAAAATATACATAAAATTAGTAAATATCGTTCATATTATTTACTCAGTGTATTCAAAATTTAATTTATAACTTTGAAATTAAATAAATAATGTGTGTAATATCATAACTAAAATAAATACTAATATTTAATCAAAATACTCTATAATAAATTATATAAAATATTAAATTAATATGTCTAAATACATTTATTTATTATCTTATATTGTTTTATATTTGTTTACTTATTTAAACACTATTTTCTACTTAAAATTTGTCAAAAATAAATCAAATTTTAGCGGGAATTGAGATTTTATTAATTGTGTTGAATCTTTTATTCAAAATATTTGGTTTGAATTTTGATCAAAATCTACTTATCTTTCTTTTATTTGTTTGCTTGCTAAAAAATTTATCATTAAAGTAGTTCTTCCAAAGCTAATTATGACTTTTCTAACTAGATTTAATATTCAAAATATGCTAATATGCCAAAATGAACAATTAATTTTATTTACTTAATTCTATGCATTCGTTAAGTATGTATTACACTTTTCTATTAAAATAACATCTTTCATAACTTCATCGTTATGGTAAAGCTTTTAAACTTTATCTTTAAGCTCTTAATAGTTTTCTTCAACATTTTTTTATATGTACACGCTAATCTGATTCATTTTTTTCATTTCCTCTTACTAAACAAAAAAATAAAATAAAATTAAAATGAACTGATAAAAAAATTATTAAAAAAATACTTAGATATGTTCTTGTTTTTACTATTCTACTTGTTTTAGCAAATTGCTGCTGTAATTTTTGTTTATTTTTTATTGATCTTTATGCTTGAGTAATTCCTATTAAATAAATTATTTAATAAAATTTAGCATTAACAAAATCACATCAAAATTATATTATTACATCGCAGTCAAAAAAATTATTTCTAATATATTATTCAAATATATCCATTGTGCTATCTGTACGTTCTTTTATTTCTGATTTCATTTTTTCTTCTGCCTAAATGTAAACAATATAATTAATTTTCAAAGGAGAACTTTGATAATATTTATTTCTACATTGCTTAGCTATTCTTGTTCAAAAATTTTATTCTTTTTCATTTCTTCAAAAAGCAAATTAGCTCCTTAATTGATTGTTTCCTGAAGTATTTAAGAGCATTCTTATAAGAATAAGTTTATTTTCTAATCAGTTTGTTAGCTTTGATTTGTTTGGCTTAAACTTTCTTTCATTTATTTACACAATTTATTTTTTTAATAATTTAAAGTATAAAGGATTTTAATTGAATTAAAATTATGCCAAACATCAAAAATAAACAAAAAAAACATTAAAATGTAAGAAAAAATATTTAACTAATTATCTCAGATAAATACAATAACTAAATGTAAGCCATCATAATTTTAATATTTTACAATCATAAAGATATTTTAAAATAATATAAATTTAAATGTTCATTTTAGATATCTATAATTATTATTTTATTTATTTATTTATGATATTTTACCTAATAATTTTAATTCTTAATTAATAATTTAGAGTAAAACCTTTTTTAAAATGTTTAGTAAATTAAGTGCTTTTAATAATTTTATAAATTCTTAAAATTTAAGATTTTTATCTGACCTTAAATGTTTAAGTGGATTTAAATAAATTTTTAAATTAAATAAACAATTTTAATTAAAAAATACAAAATTAATTTAATTTAAAATTTTATTTTTAATAAATATATCTATCACTCATTCATTATTTAATAGAGAGAGAGAAAGAAAAAAACATTAAATAAAATTTTTATAATTTAATAGTATCTAACATATTTAAATAATTTATTTTTTAACTTATTATATAAAAGAATGTTTGTTCCTCTTTAATATCTAACATATAATTATTTTTTTAATATTAAAAAAAACTTTTAAGTACTTTTGAAAATAGTTCAAGAAAAGGGATTAAGAAATATTAAGGAATAAAACCAAAAAATTTTTGAAATTAAATGCTAATATATATTAATTTAAACTATTAAATAAATTTATTTTATTTTCTATTAAATAGGAAAACACAAGAGTTGATTTAAAAAGATAAGTTTTATTAAATAAAAACCTTAAATTTTATTCTTTTAAAAATATTTGCTTATTAAAATATAAATTTTTAAATATATTTTAATGCATTTCTTTTATTTTTTTATAAAATCAAATTCAAAATCTTAGAGTTAATACTTTAAGCTGCTTTAATTGATAATTTTCTTTAGCTTTAAATCTTCTCTAAAATACAAAATAGTATTAAAATTATTTTATCAACTTCACCAAGCCTTATCTTAAGTCATACAAAATTAAATTTTATGAACTTTGAACCAAAAACTAAATACCTTCAAACTTTTTAATTTTAAAGCAAGTTATATCTGATTTAAAACAATAAAAAATATGCATATGTTTACTACATTTATTATTTATAAAATATAACAAAAGAAGAAATTTAATATAAAGTATTACAAATGTATTTATTAATTCAATTTATTTAGTATAATATTTATAGGTTATTTTATTATAATGAATTATTTCTGTCATATGTAAAATTAACACCTGATGATTGAGAAAACTAATTTATCATTTCAACTGCTTTTTTATTATCTAATGATAACGAAGACTCTTTCTGAGTAGAACTATTTTCATCATTTTATACATTTTACTCGTCTGATGTTTTTGCTTCGTATTTAATTTTTTCAAATTTAATTATAATGATTATCAAAACAAAAACAACCACTATATTTAAATTCATAAAGTATATAAAAAAATTAACTGTCATTATTTTCATTGGCTCCGCTCTATTAAATAAAAAATTTTTAATTTATTAATTGTCATTGATTGATATAATTAATTACTAAATAAAAGCTAAGGATCCTTAATTCGTATCGAAGATAACAGTATGATTCATATAAAAATTCTATGATAAGTAGATTTTGTCTTAGGAAGCTTATATAGCACATTCATTTTCATTAAACATTCTTACATTAAAGTATTACTTTGCTGTCAATTTTATCATAAATTTTTCTGTATAAATTTTAATTTCTGGAAAATTATGCTAATCTAAGCAACTACAAAATTAACAATTCTACAAAACAGCTAATGAATCATTTCTTGTTAATAATTTAGGATACTTTTTCAAGAAATAGTTAAAAATACCTATCATTTTAAAAATATTGAAACATGCATTAATTAATTAGCAAACAAATCAATAAGATATTTATTAGTTACTTACCAGAAGAAAATTTAGTGTATGGATTTAAACTTAATTCGATAGATTAGTAATGAGCAAGTACAAGTAAATTATCCTCATCAAAAGTTAATCCAATTATTTTAAAATCCTATTTATTTTTTATACATATTTTTTATTAAATTAAAAATTCTTCTTTATGCTAAATTTACCCAGCGATCTAAAGATTTTGTTTTTATTTTCTAAGCATTATTCCAAGATTGAGGTATATCATCATATATGAATTTTACCACTTTATTCTGAAAGGAGAGAGCAAAAATTGGTGTCTTTGAAATAATTGTAAGATAAGTTTAGATTGATATATGTATTTATTTCATTATCTTACTTTTAGTTTTTTCTGAAGATATCCTTGCAATATTATATTTTATACATTGTCTCTTTCTAAATTTAATACTCCACTATAAATCTGTTTTATTTTTAAAGCAAAAAATTTAAAATATTTAAAAAAGTTTACATTATTCATCCAAACAAAATTGCTAACAGATATAAAAGAAACGTTTATATCTTCTTGGTTATCTTAAGATAATGAAAATAAATCAGATTGCTACTCTCCTTGTACTAATGGTAACATTTCTTCTGCCTTTTAATAGTTTAAAATAAGATGATCTAAAGAAAAAAGGAAAAATTATTATTAGTTCTACAAATTACTAAAAGAGAAAAGAAATTAAATTAAAAATTATTAAAGCTTAACTCAAAAACATTCCCTTAAAAATCTTGCTTTAATTAAGAATAGTAAATAATCTTGATAGATTTCTAGAAATTATTATATAAGCAATAATTAATTTACATTAGGAAAATAATAATCTCCTGTTTTATTCAAAGTCAAACTTTTTTCTGACAAAAATATGTTTCTATGATTTAGTAAGATTGATGAATAAGGACATACGCCAGGCTAGCAATTTTCATTTATTATTAAATTACTACTTTTGAACTTTTAAAATAGTTGCTTTTTAAAAAATAATAAGAATAAATATTAACTTTTTATTTATTATTTTTGTAAATACACTTTTATTTATTGAAAAAGAAAGAGTTATTTTCTATTTTGGAGTTCCTACCAATAAGTCTATTGGACATGCATATTCTCCAATTAAAAACATGAAACCTGTATAAACACATTCTTTGAAATTAATATCTAGTGAAGTAACTCTCTAATCGTCGCTAGATAGATATGCTTTTTTATTAATATTTTTATATTTTTCTATTAGAACAAAAAGAAATACCTTATATTTAGAGGATTTGAGCAATTACTAAAAAAATAGCCTTCATTTACTTATTAAAAATACTTTTTAAGAAATTTTTACAAATTTTAATTATCTATCTATCTATTTAAGAAATGTTTTACAAGAAATTTAGATTTAAACAAATATCTTATATCTTATCCATTTGATGATAGAACCAAAATAAGATAAAAATTCATTTTTAATGTTGGTAATTTATTTAAATTTTTTATGCAAAATATAGAGGTCATAACTTTTTATATAATAAATATGTTGAATTTAAAGATTTTTGGAGTATTAGCGAAAATATTTATTTCTTTTTTTTAATTTCTAACATTTTATAAAATTACCAAAAAAATATTATGGATATACATAAAATCAATAAATAATTTACTCAAATTTATTCTTATTTAAAACAAATTAATCACTAATTAGCTTATCTATCTTTTTGCTAGTTAAATTTTGTGTAATAATTTACAAATTGAGATGGGTTTTTAATTTCCCAAAAAATATTTCCATCAAAATTAAAGTCTAAATATTAATTAATTAGCAGAAATCTATCTTCTTTAATTAAATATTCACATATTCTTTTACCCAACTAAATATGATAAATATTTGTTCATAATTCATAGCATTATAAATGATAAAGCTAAATAATTAAAAATATTTTTAATAATTATTTATATTTAATATTATATAAAGTATTCAAAAAATAGTATGTATGTATATTTGTATCTTTTTTCATAAATAATCTAGCTCCTCGATTTAAAGAATATCTAATAAAAGCCTTTTAATTTGATTTAAATTACTTATTTCTAGTTAAAATACTTTTTTCTTTGAGCTATTCAATAGAAGTTTATAAAAAAATTATCTTTTTTGAATAAATTATAATATTCTTCTTTTCTGCTAAGGACTTCCTTCCTATTAAAAAATTTATTTTGCACAAAAATTTCCAGAAACCTTAAAAAATTGTGCATAAGTTCATTTAATATAGGATTTAGCATATACTAAATGTATTATTAACTTAAGAAGTCTCAAATATCAAAAATAAAATAGTAGCTAATTATCTTAGCGATAAATTTCATAATTTTCATCTAAAATAAATATCTTTAATAAATCTAAATAAAGTTATTATTTTAATATTCGTTATTTATTAAAATCATACAATGCTTATATATTAATTCTCAATTTATAAAAATTATGTTTAAAAATTAGAAATATGGCACAAAAACATTTGAATAAATATTTAGTTGCAGTTTCAAAATTAGAAATGTTTCATACAAAAAAATTAATAAGATTTTTAAAAAAATATTTATTAATTTATAGAAGTAATTATGCTAGTATGAAAGTGAGTGAGTGAGTAAGTAAGTAAGTGAGTGAGTTAATAAGAATTAACATATAAAGTAGTAAAATTGATAGTAATATAGTTATATTAATTAGATTATTTTTAACTAAATGATCATAAAATATTTGAGTTCTATTGTTGTTCAATTATTTTAGATAAAATTTAATTAGATTTCTCAGTGTCTTATGTTAGAGTACTAAGATGATTAGGATTCATTTTAACAATTAGATTTCTGCTTCTATAGTCAAATTGTTCACATTTAATCAAGATAATGATTAAATATCCAAAAATTAGAGAGCTTATAAAAAATAAATAAATAAAAGATTTAGTTTCGATGTATTATAGTCCTTATGCACTTTAGTTAAAAATTCGATTAACAGTTTTCAAAATAATGAAAAAACTTACTTAAGAATAGATAAAGTTCCTTTTTATGTATCGAAGATAGTAGGATTATCTTCATAAAATTAGCTTGAAAGCATCAATTTATTACTCGAAATGACAAATTCACAATTAAATTTTGAAAATTTATTATAATTAAAATATTATTGTGGTCTTAATTTTATCATAACTTTTTCTGTAAAAATCTTCAAATCAGGAAAATCAAATTTCTCCAAGCAATTACATAGCTCACAATTTTTTATCTAAACTGTATTATCTGCTTTATTGAGCAAGTTTGGGTATTTTTTTATTAAATAATTAGCTATCCCTTTAATCATATTTATAAAAGTTAGATTTTTGTTAATTTGTAGTCTTTAATTACCTTTAGGTAGTTAAGTATATGGGAAAAAAGTGAATTCTATTGATTAAAAATGCGCTAAAGGTAAAACTTCTTTTTCTCCTAAAAGCAAGCCTGTTACTTTTAAATCCTTTTTATAAATTTTAGAAAAGTTAGCTATTAATTTTTTAAAATTAACAATATTGTACCCATAGATCAGTAGATTTTGTTGGAATTTGAATTGCTTTATCCCAAGATTCTGGAATCTAGTCGTAGATAAATTTTCCTACTCTATTTTCTGTTGCTATAGCAAACTTGGGTGTCTTAATAATAAAAATATTAATTAACAATAATTACTTGAGCTTTATAATTTTTTACTTTTAATTTATTTTGCAAATAACCTTGAAGTATTAAATTATTCTTATTATGCCTTTCAAAATTTAATATTCCAACTTAGAACTTTTTATTAATGAAAAAAGGAATGTTAAATTGTTTAAAACAAGTATAAATAAAAGTTTACTCCCATAAAAGTCCACATAGAATCAATTAAAATAAATTGAATCCTAATTTCTTATTCTATTTCTTGTGAAATCTAAAATAAGTCTGATTAATATTCACCAATTATACTTATTAGTGTACTATTCCCCTTTAAAGTAAAAATAATTTGTTAAACTTAGAATCATTCAAAATTAATTAATTTGTTGATAAAAAGATATAATATAGAGGGGGGGGAAATTAATAATTCTTTATTTATTTTTGATATCTTTCAGTCACCCAACACAAAATTTAACAAAGAAGAGTTTAATAATAATCCCTTTTACACATTGAAAAGAATTTATAAGATTTAATAAATATTTGAATTTTGTAATAAAATATAAGGGTATAAATATTTACCATATTTTAATATTTGATTCCAGTTTTATTTAATGAGTTGCTTAGTTCTGAATTGAATGCTGACCCAAATTATTTTGTTCCAAACAAAGAGATACACTTATTTTTTTGTGTACATTCATGACTTAAAATATAACTCATCCCTGTTTATATTAGTTAATCAGGCAGCTATTTACAAAAATATTATTGATATACTTGCAAAAAATACTTAAAAAACAAATTATTTAAATTACAATTTTATTAATTGCTAAGGAAAGTGTCAATTACTAACTTGGGCTACCTACTTATACTTGAATAGGGCATATATAGCTTCCAATTAAATTTATAAAGCCAGAGTAAGTGCATTTATCTAAATCGAATTCTATTGACTTAGTTTGATTTTCAATGCTAATTATGCTTACTTTAAATAAAAATAGCTAAGTTTTTTCTTCATGTTGTATATTATTACTTACTTGCTGATTTCAAAAAAAGAAGGAATGTCAAAAATACTATCATATTTTATTTTATAAAATTTTTTTTTTGGGATTGATTATTTATTTTTTCAACTTTTAATTATTATATTAAAAAATGTTTGAATATTATTTGTAGATAGATAGATATTTTTGATGATTAAAAATTCAAAAAAAAGTATGTGTTACAGTCGAAAAATCATGATTTATAATTTTTACAATAAAATCAAAATTATTTTATTTTTTTATATATTTTTTACTTAAATAGAAGACTAGATATGCTTTCAAGGATACTTATGAGATAAAATAACTCCTTCTTGCTTGCTTGCTTACTTTCTTTATTTTTACATCAAGGTTTTACATTATTTAATTTCTTAGACTTTACATTTAAAAAAATACTGATTGGTAATTCATTAAGTTCCTTTACATTTTTTGCAAAAGAAATAGATTCATATATTTTATTTTATTAATTAGATCAGAAAAGAATCTTTTTTTTTTTTTACTATCTTAAATTTTTCTAAACACAAAAATAGATAAAAAAAAAGATTATCATACTAAATCAGAATTAAATAGATTAAAAATAGTTTACATATAAGTCCTTTAAATAAAAATAATTTAAAGGTTTCTTGTAAATAATTTTTATTTCATTACTATATTGATAGTTTAGAAGTAAAGAATTTGTGTAAAAAATTAATGATTATGACGCCTTTAACTATTCAGCCTTTCACTTTAATGCTTTTTTTTTTTGACTAATTATGTTTATAACTTAGGTTTACAGGTTTTTAGATATTTAAATATATAAAGCTATTTATTCTTTTAATTAAAAGCAAAGGTCTTTACTTATGTGATAAGAGCAAATAATTTACAAAGTCTATAAATCAATAAAAAATTAGCGAATCAATAATTAATAATATATACTATTTTTATTGTATTTATTTTTTCATTAAGAAAAGTAATGATCACAGTTTTTTATTAGTTATCTCTAATATTTAAATTTACAGTATTTTTAAACAATAAATTCTCTTAGAATAAAAGGAAATCATACACTCTAAATGGTAAGAACTAATAATTTATTTAGAAATATTTTATAATTTTGTTTATAGCAAAAATAACATTAAACATAATTTTATGTACATATATAAAGAATTTCTTATTATAAAGTAAATATAAATTATCAAAAAGTAAAACAAAAGTCATATTTTAAGTATTCAAGTAAATTCTTACTAATATTTTTCCATTTTTAAATGTATAATATGTAAGCTATCAAAAAAATTATTTTAATTTAATTAAAATATCTTAATACACAGACAAAAAAATTAAAGTAAAAATTTTTATAAAAAGCAAAAAGTGCTTGCAAATCACTAGCTAATTTTCTCTTAATACGCAATCAAATAAAAAGTATATTAATAGTAAATAATTAAAAAACAAAATAAAATGGTAGTGTGTTTAATTTAAGGTATTTTAATTTTTTACTTTTTATTCTCAAAAAGCAATGATTTGAAACCTATTTAAAAATTAAAATAATGTAAATAACATCGCATTTATATGTATTAAAAGTAAAAAATCTTTTATATATTTTGATATTAAATCTCAGAGACTCTATAAAAATAAAAAATTCACACATAGACAGAAATTTGATATATGCAGGCACATTAAATTTTGAATTTTATGTAGGAAAAATACATGAATATATGAAATGCATGTATGTAATTAATAAAAATATAAACAATATTCACAATAAAATAATTTCATCTAATTTTAGGGTTTCCATTTTCATCTAAGTAAACAGTACCTTCTTCTACTTTACTATCAACTTAGGATCTAGAAGCAAAGCTATCGCAGTCCTTGCCTGTAATTACATTATCGAGAATCTTAGACATCATATTTTAAATTCTATCATTGAATTTCTTAGGGTCAGTGGGAATACCAGCTGTTACCATGCAGTTATCACAGAGTTATCTTAAGATTAATGAAGCAGTTTGCTAATCTTACTTTCTAACTTCATTAATTTTATAAATAAGATCGTGATTTGGGTTAATTTCCATAGTTAAATTTTTGCTTAAATCACCAACCTAAATTATAAAAGAAATGCTTTAATAAAAAAGATCAAATAAATTAATAATTTTTGTTTACATTGTTTTATTCCATCATCATAACCATTTGACGCATAGCAGAGGACATTTGAGATTAAACAATAGCAGGAGAGTTAGTAAGACGTTCAGAAACTACAACCTTAGTAACAATAGGTTATAATTCGTTCTTAACCCACAAACAGAAGGGAGTGACTTCATCAGAGTCCATCTTTTATTGGTTATTGGATTTAGTTTCAGATTGAGTGTCTTTTTTGAATTTTTTAATATCTTGAGAGATTTCATTGAAATCACCTTCAACGTTAACAAATTAGAAACCCTTGTAAGAACCAACAGTTTGGTAAATCATTTCATCAATATTGATGAAAGTGTAAATAATAGGAACACCAGTTCCCTTGAAAGGTTCAATGAAGGGAGAGCTATCAGCAGATTCTCTGTTAGGAAGGAGAGAGTAGTAAATCTTTTATTGACCAGGTTTCATTTTAGAAACGTAATCATCGAGACTGACTAAATCCTTAGTATAATCAACGTTGAATCTGCAAAGCTTGAAAAGCTATTCTTAGTAATCGACATCCATGGCAAGACCTGTATATAAATAAATTATCAAAAAAATTGATTTTTGCCCAAATTAATAAAATTAATGAATTAATTAATTACCTTCCTTAATAAAGAATTAGAAATCTTAGAACCATTTGTTGTATTCGACGGGATTTTTATTAGCTTCTTCTTCAAGGAATTTCAAAATTCTCTTGGTAACAACTTGCTTAAGTTTTTAAATTAATGAGGAATCTTAATAATTTTCACGAGAAATGTTAAGGGGGAGATCTTCACAATCTACGACACCCTTAACGAATCTAAGCCAGTTGGGTAAAAGTTCTTGGCAGTTAGCCTTGATGAGAACTTTCTTGCAATAAAGAGAAACAGCCATCTATTCCTAAGAAAAACCCATCTTTTCAGCATGAGCGGCAGGAATGTAAAGAAGGGACTTGATATTTAAAGGAACATCTACTTCATAGTGTAACTTGGCAAAATATTTCATCTTTTAATTGGAAATGTATTCCCAGAATTTAACATATTCTTCTTCAGTGACACTAAACTTGCTGCGTGTCCAAATAGCCTAAACTAAATTGAATCTTTCACCGTTTACTGAAATAGGGAAGTTAATGAAATTGGAGTACTTTTAGATGATCTTCTTAACATCTTCAGCCTTGGAGAATTCTTAGCAATCAGGTCTCAAGTGGATAATGATACGAGTACCTCTTTTAAATCCACAATCTCCAACAGTGGAAATTTCGAATTCACCATTACCATCACTTTACCACATATGAGCTTAGCTTTCTTTTTCGCTCTTAGAAATAACCTAAATAAAATAAAATTGTTAGTTTTCATCTTAAAAAATATGATTTTATGCAAATCTTCTATTTCCATTTAAACATTCTCTTATTTTTTCATAAATAACTATTTGAATTTATTTACATTTTTTAGATATTTTACGAATAATCGCTAATTTAGCTTTTTTATAAATTTGTTTGCTTTTTTTATTAGATAGACCTTTTGTTCCAAAAAATGAAAATGGCAGAATAATTAAATAATTACCTAAACAGAATCACCAACAATGAAAGAAGAATAAAAACCAACACCAAACTAACCAATAATGTTATCAGCTGAACCTTTACCAACTTCCTTAACGAATTGTTAGGATCCAGAACGAGCAATTGTTCCCAAATCATTAATTAATTAATCTCTAGTGAAACCAACACCATTATCAGTAATGATGATTTAACGTTTGTTAGTATTGCATTCGACTTAAATTTTGAAATCGTCTGCTTCGCTATTATCCTCTATTTATTTTTATATAGATATAATTTAATTATTAAATTTAAATAAGGTTATTACAACATTTTTCAAATGAGATAAGTTCATTTTTCAATTAATTTAAATTGAGTAAATAAAAAATAATTACTTTAAGAATTTAAGAATCTTTGCTTTTCGATGGCATCAGAAGCGTTAGAAAGAAGTTCTCTCAAAAATACTTCCTTATCTGTGTAAAGAGATTTTGCAACAATATCTAAAAGCTTCTTAGTTTCAGTTTTGAATGACATTTATTCAACATCTTGCTTTTTCAATTATTCTACATTAACCTTGGTAGCGCAAAAGCTAAATCTAGAAAAGTTGTTGAGAGAAGAAGTGAGTAATCTTTAGTATCCCTTCTTCTAGTTTTGGAAGGTACGCAAAGAGTGACCAGTCAATCTTGCGAGTTTTACTGCAGTGTTAATATTCATTTATTAATATTCTATAAAATAACTTGCTATTATTATTACTTAAAAATTGATTTTTTTATTGTATCTTCGTATTATATTTATCTTGATGAGATTCTAAATTTATTTTAATACTATCCAATAATTAAATCGAAGAAATTTCTATCTAATTTCTTTTTTTAGATTCAGAAGATTCTTATCAGATCACTTAATAAATAGTAATCATTTTCAAATTAAAATCAATTAACTTTCTTTTTTTCTTAGAACTCTAAAGCATATAAATTTTACAATTGTTTTTTCATTCATTATTTATTTTAAATAAGATAAAACAATTTTATTTTCTAAATACATGAAAGTAGCCTAAAGCTATTAGTGAAATTAAATTCTAATTATTTTTTTTCTCAATTATATGTAAATAATCATTAATCAAATTTTATTCTATTTCATAAAAAACTTTAAGCTTAGTTTTAAATGAAATTTTGCTCAAATTTATGAAGTAAAGATTTTTGTTGAGAAAATTTTTAAATTTAGTTTTGAATTACTACAACAAATAAATAATATCAGTTTAGTTTATTTCTTAATGTTAAATAAAATATTATTTTAAATTAAATTTGTATAATAATAATATGAGAATCTTTATTTGAAACATCAAATTCATAATATATTAAATTGAATAAAAATAATTTTTACTTCTTCATTAATAAATCTTGATAGTAAAATAAAATTTAATAAGGCTTAATAAATATCTTTTAATTTTTTAAACAAATTTAAAATATTATTAAAGATATGGAATTAAAAATAGCTTTAAAAGAAATTAATTATTAAGTTAAATTCTAAACATTAAAATTTGTAACTTTAATGGTCTTCGTTTGTTATTCTTTAAGATTTTGAAAATCAACAGTGCTCGTTCATGTTTTTATAAATGAAAAAATAATTATTTGGCTAATTTATATAAATAATAAATAAATAAATAGAGTAGTTAATATATAAAAAGATTTGTATTATAATTAGAAAGTAATATTTTCAAGTTAGATTTTATATTAGCAGCTTTTTAATTAATTAATTAATTAATACAGTCAATAGTTAGTTAAATTCAAACAAAAGCATATTCATCAATTATATCATGGATTTTAGCATAGAGGAACATCCGCAGAATTTAATTTTACCAATCGAGCTAACAAAAATTATTTATTCTGAATATGATGCAGAGCTCACCATTTTAGATAAACCTGGACAGGTTAGAAAATTCTTTCATATATTTAAATCAAAAAGTTTTGGAATAACTTGTGAAATAGCAAACATATAAATTATTAGATTAATTTACTTTTTTAAAATAGGTTTATGGAAAAGCTCTTCATGGCTAAGGCAAAATAAAATTCAAAAATGGAAATACATATGAAGGAGAATTAGATAATGGTATGTTGCATGGTAATACGATTATATCTAATTTTAAAAATATATTTAGCTGAATCAAATTAACATAACTATATAGATAATATTGAGTTTTTAAAAAATTAATTTATTTTGTTTTTTAGGCAAAGGAAAATTCAGATGGGCCAATGGAGTTATTTACGAAGGTTAGTTTGAATATAATACAATTAAAGGTGTGGGTACTTACTAATGGCCAGATACTTCTACTTACACAGGTTAGGTTTTAAATGGATTGCGTCATGGATAAGGTACATTTGTTTCACCTGAAGGGGAAGCAGAATATACAGGTTCTTGGGTTGAAGGGCTCAGAAACGGTAATGGAACTATCAAGTTTAAATCTGGGTAAATTTACATTAATTTTAAATGCGAACATTAAAAATTTAATTGTTTTTTTTATGGACTTTTAGTGCTGTTTTTGAAGGATAATTTGTAAACGGATGTAAACATGGTCATGGAAGAATGACTTATCCTTCAGGAAATTACTACGAAGGAGAGTGGAAATATGATAAAAAAGATGGGTATATTATTTTAGAATTATAATTTGAATGCTCAAATGTTTAAAATTAAATTATTACCAATTTAAGTTAAGGAACAATGATATGGCTGAATTCTAAAGAAAAGTATTACGGATAATGGAGAAACAATTTATAAAATGGTTTTGGTGTTCATATATGGTTGGAGTCAAAAGGTGAAGGAAAGCTAATGAGAAATAGATACGAAGGTTAATGGGTAGACGGATAACGTCATGGTTATGGTGTTTTCTATTATGCCAATGGTTCTAAATATGAAGGTGAGTGGCGTAACAATTTAAAAGAAGGCTATGCAATTTTTACAGAAGATAATGGAAATCTTATTTAGGGCTAATATAAAGCTGACCGTTTAGTAAAGCAAGAAAATAATTTAAAAACTGATCTTAAAGAATAGCAATCATAACATGAAAAAGATAAATAAAACCTTGGAGCAACAGTATGGAAATTTATTAATATGAGTATTTGTTTAATTAATAATTTTATATGGGATAGGATTCTCCTTCGAAGGCAAAAGCAGGTAAAGATGAAAAAAATAAATAAGCTGCTGCAGCTACAACAGCTGTCAAATTGAAGACATAAACAAAAATAAACGATCCTAAGGAAGTAAATTCAAGTTAGTAAATGGTCAAAAAGAAAGAAATAGAAATGAATCCCTATATTTACTTGGTTGATTTCTTCGATATGACTTAAGGTATTGAAGAGGGTGTATTGTAGATTCATTAAAATATCTAAACTATGCTGCTAAGACATAACAGCGATTTGAGAAATTGGTATAAAATTTACTCAAACAATCACGAAAACACCATTGGTAATCTAACAAAAATTTAAGTTTAAAATTTATTTATTTGTTCTATCTAACTAAATAAAGGCGAGGATGCTTTTTCTATGGACATGTTGGCTTTTTGGAAAATGATGAAGGAAGCTAAAGTCACAGACTAAACTGTCACTCTTGCATCAATAAATAGATTATTTTATCAGGGTGTTAAAAATAGATACACAATTAACTCTTAAGAATAATAAATTCAAAAATAAATTGAAATAGCTAAAAAGCTAGGCAGACCTCTAACTCAAGAAGAATTAAGAGACATAGTGCTCTTGGACTTGATTATTAGCAAAACCTCTTCTGAAGATAAATTGGATTATTCAAAGTAAGGAGATTTAAGAACGACTAAAGATTAAAATTTTATAATATAAATGTAGATTGGGGGAGTAAGAGGAAAAAAGTGCTCAAGATGAAAGCTAACTTTATTTGTATTTAGTAGATGTACATGATAGCAAGAGAGCTATTTTATACAGACACTTTGTTGAATTAATTGTAAGAATGAGCTACTTAAAGTATGGAGATATACAAAATGTGCATAGATCCTTAGAGAAATTTATCCAAAGTAAAATAGCTCCTATATTTGAAAGCAAAAAGCTACCAAGCAAGAGCTTCAACAACTTAGAAGACACTGATGTAATTATTCAAATATTGTTTTATAAATTAATTGTTCAAATTTTTTTAATTTAGTCAGGAGCATAGAAGAAAAAAGTTTTAGTAGAGACTTATTAAGACTTATTTAAAAACATTTATAATAGTCTAGCTTAGGATAATAAGAATCCCAAATACGGTATGATTGATAAGACAATCAAGTTCAAGGACATACTTAAGTATTTATAAGTAAGATATTATTAAATAAGTTTGAGATAGACTTTCAATTTTATATACCTTAATAGGATTGTGAATTGGTTCAGAATGATTAGGAAAAGAAACTCTTAATGTAAATATTTGAAAAGACATTTGACCCAACCAGCACTGTGTAGTATGTTGATTAGATGTAAAAAGAAAAAGAAAAAGAAGATAAAGAAAGAGAAAGAAAGGAATTAAAAGATAAGAAAAAAAAGGCAGTTAAATAGTAGGAATAAAACAAGCAATAATTATTAGCCTAGTAACTTGCCTAATCTAATAATGAAAAATATGAAAAGCTTAAAGTAACAAGATAGGCCTTAATATATGAGACAGAAATGCTTCTCTATGAAGTTGAGGAGTTGATTTCAGTTTATCTTCTAAAAAAAGTAATAAATTAATAAACTTTCCAATAACCATTAACTTATTTGCTATCAATAGGAAAAAGACCTCTCAACCTCAAAGGATGATAATGATTTAATAAAGAAGTCTAAGAAATATTTTGATTAACTCTCATCTAAATTAATTGCTTCCAAAAAGACACTATTTGCTCCTTAACCTAAAAAATAAAGATTTTGGCCTTACAGTATAAAAGACAAATTGTAATTAATTTTTTTATACAATATCATGAACTTTATTAATAAAATATAACTAAATAAATAAAATAGAAAAGAGCAGCTTGCATTAGAAAGAGTAAGAAAGGAAGAAGCAGATAAGGCTAAAAAATTAAGAGAAGAAGAAAAGAAAAGAGAGTACTTTATTTATTTATTTATTTTTTTTATTTATTTATTTGTTTATTTATTTTATTTTTATAAATTTGTATTTTGAATATGAATTAATTTAAAATAAAGGACTAGAGAACGTGCAAAAATGGCCCTTGAAGATTATGATATAAATTCTGATTTAGAATTCGCTAATTAAGAAGATGATGATGAATATGATGATTATTGATAGGTAGTTAGATTATTATAATTCAGTTTTCGCTAAATTTTATAAAGAAAAGTTAAAATTATTTGTTTTATAAGTGTGTAAATATTTTAGTGTATTTGTGAATCACATTGAAATATATTTTTCAACTAAGAATAAATTCTTTATAATATAAACAAAAAAAAATAAAGTCTTCATATTAATGTATTTAATCAGTGAATAAAAATTATTTTTGATCAAAATTATTTAATTAACTTTAATAAATAAATTTTAAACATAAATTTTATCAGTAATTCATTAATTAGATATTTATTAACTAAATCAACGATCTAATTAATTGATTAATTATTATCAAAGTATCAAATTTTTAAAATTTACTTTTACATTAGCATTTGTGTAAATTGATAATAAAATAACAGATAAAAATAATAGGAAAATGATATTCAGGTTCTCTATACTTTCTTTGAAAAATGATTTTGAAAATTAATTAATTTTATTTTTTAAATAATAAAATTAATAGTAGGGACTCATTTATTTAATTTAGGATTTAAGAAAACTAACTACATAGATAATATGTAAATAATGATGGCTATTAACGTCGATTGGAAGAAGATATAGATGATGATGATGATGATCTTCCTCCAGGTTTAGAAATGGATTAATCTCCAAAAAAAAACTAGATATCATAAAGGAATTCTTAATTTAATGACCATGATTTCAATAGCGAATTTGCTGACAGAGAGAGATAAGATTAAAAAAGTAAAATATTAAAATGAATGTGTTGCATATTTATTAAGGTTTTATCATTAAAAGATAAAAGCAACAATTTAAATCCGAATTAAGATAGTTTGAAAAAAGAAAAAAAGGCACAGGAAAATAATAGTTTAGAAATTGCTTCAGGTTAGAAATAAAATAAATTGGAAAGTGAATAAGAAATGTTGAATAAAGTTTTTTTAGAGTTTTGTGATGATCCTTAAACATATTATGACTATCCTTCTGCATAGCATTTTATGGATTTAATTTTAACTAGAGAAAAGAACTAAGAAGATAAGAGATCTAAGAAAGAGGAAGATAAGAAACTGTTAGAAGAATATTTAAATAGATTATTCATTGAGAAAAACGGAGATACATACAAAGAGACTCTAGATAATGAAAGGGAAGCATCTGATGAAGAAACAATAAAAAAATTAATTGATAAATTTAAAAAGGAATAGGATAGCTTATCAGTCAGCATAAAAAGAGTGGACACTGAAAGGTGGAATGTGGATTTATTAAAATAAGAATTAAGATTATAATATAAAAATCAAGGTGAGCAATTTAAAAGGATTATTGATCTTTTCTATGATAAATTGGGTTTAAAGGGAATTATAAAAGAAAAGGATAAAAAGATTGTTGAAATTTAAAGGGTTTTGGAAGAGTTAAACCATAAAAAGGTGATTTATTTGGATTTAAAAAATGAAAAGAAGGAAGACCTTACCTTTAACTATGTTAAAAAAACTAGAGACGAAGAAATAAGCAAACTAAAGGAAAATGAGATCAGATTAAATAAAGAATTAATTATTTATAAAACTAAGTATGAAACTTATCACTCTAAATATAAAGAAATTATGGAGGAAGCAAAAATTGCATAAAAGGAAATATAAAGTTTAATGAATTAGATTTTACATGAAAGAAAATAAGTCAGCATGGTAAAGGAAGAAGAGGAGCTGAAGCGATAAACAGCTGAAAAAGAAAACAAAATTAAAACTAAGTAAACCTAAAACAAGTATTCTTTAAATAATACTATGATAACCTCTCAAATTATAAGCCCCTTGTAATAAAATATTGAAGATATCCATTAAGGCTTTGACAAAAGTAGTTTTCCTTTTTATAATGAAAATGGAAAGCATCCTGGAACCAGTTAATTAATTTAGCCTTTTTCTGCAAATAAGAAACCAACTCCACCGAATACACCTCCTTAAAAAACTAATTAAATCCTTTTAAGTCCTAATATTTCTCTAAAAAGTAATTAAACATATAATGAGCAACAACAAAATAACAACTAAAACCAAAATTAATTCAGCTAAAATAACTAAGAATAAGGTAATAAAAGATTGTTATCATTTGATCTTAATAACGAAGAGCAACCTAGTTTTTTGAATTAGTAGTAACTATAGTAGCAGTAGCAATAAAATTAATAGACATAATAGTATCAACAATAACAAACACAACAATAATAGTAATAATAGCAACAGCAAAATTTACCAGATAAGTAACAATAGTAATCAGCTACAGATTATTAAAAGCAAACATATTCAAATTTAAACCCTTCACTCTTAGATAATAAAATTTCTAGCACTTCATAGTTTGAAAATAAAAAGCAGAAAGTTAATTTCTAAATAAAAACAAAAGAAGAGGAAGAAGAATATTATTATAAGTAGCTATGTGCCTCTAAAATTAAATTTATGGTAGAATCAATTTAAAACTCAAATATCTTATAAAAATCTATTTAAAACAAAAAGAGGTGAGATATCTATCTATCTAGTATTTGCAAAATTATTAAAATTTAATTTAATATGCTCATAAGTTTACAATTAAAAAAGCTTTTGTCATTTCAATGCTCAATAAAATTATCAAATAAAGTGCCTCTAACAAATAGACAAATTAAATGTATTTTATAATTAATATATGCTCTTTAGTAAGTAATAAATTAATTTACTTCATTCAAAAATATTAAGCAAATTTTCATATACATATTTTTAAAGAATTAATTATCTTTTAGTTAATTATTATTAAACAGAGTATAAACATTATTTATTGGTAAGACGAAGCGCTATAAAAATATATAAACTGACTGGTATTTAATTTATGTGATTGGTGTAATAAAAAGATAATTTTTATCATTTTTATTTTAAACTAAATGTATTCATAAAAAAAATGAATGAATAAATAAATAAATGGAAATATCATAAATTTGTGCACATTTGAGCAAATTGTGTAGGTATTTCGAATCAAGTAATATATATATTTAACTTATTATCAATAATTGAATAATTAATTATATTCCTAGATTTAAATAATCATAATATAAATAAAAATAATAGATTCTTCTTTACATTTATTAATTTCCAAGCAATAATTATGAATATTTAAATCAAAGCTAAAATTATTGATCAAATCCCCTCCTTTCCTTTAAAATTTGCTTTTACTGATGAAGTATTAATTTATGATCTATTAAGATTGAATTTATAAATATCTTATTATATATTAAAAAGCTTTTCTATATCATTAAAAGGCATTTGGCACAATTTTTTTAATTTGAATTCATTTATTTAGTTTCTCCTTCCCAAAAACTGAATGAATAACATGAATAATACATCCTCTTACTCAATGACTTCCTTCAAACTTTAATCTTAATTTTCCATTATTCTTGCTATTCTTTTTTTTAAAAATATTTAAAACCTAATAGATATGTGAGTGAGTGAATGTATGAATTTTAGTTATGATTTAAATTTTAGAAAATGAAAAATTAAGATACTTTGTTTCAATAAAAATAAATAAATGCTCATTAAATTGTTCATAAATTTATTTGCTTTTCTTTAAAAATCTTTGGTAAGTCACATTTTATTGAAAAATTAATTATCTATCTATTTATCACAAACTAATTAAGCTAAATAGATCAATTCAATTTGCTTATCTAGATCTAAATTTATTAATTTATTTATCTCATAACCTAATTTAGTACTATGGCTTGTTGAGTATTATTATTATTAATTGATAAATCGTTTGATAATTGGTATTTTAATAAAAAATTTATTAATGTTGGGGGATTTTCATCAATGGTTTTTAAATATCCTAAATAAATAAATTAGAATCAGATATATAAAAATAATCTCTCATCCTAATTTCATCATTGAAATTGATTTATACAAAAATTATGATTAATCATATATCTGATGAATAATCTTTATTAATCTAAGGTCAAGAATGATTTGTAAATAAATACTCGGATAAAAAAAAATTTAATGAAAATTAATGATTGATTGATAAGAAAAAAAAAACAAAAAAATTAAAAGAAAAAGAAAAGAAAAGTGATTGTCATACATATGTTGTTTAGTTCTTTCAAGAATCTACTTGGAATCTTAAATATCTTGCTTCTAGTGATATTTAGTAACGCAGAAGAGATAAAAAATGTTATAAATTAGTTTAATAGAGATACTATATCTCTAAAGCATCCACCATTTTGTATTATTAGACACAGAACAGAAAATAGAGAGTGGGTTGATTTATATTTATCATATGATAGAAAAAATCATCTAATGTATGTCTAAAAGAATAAAGATGAGCCTATTGTAGTGATGAATTTTTAGGAAAAGGAAAATTTTGTACTGTGCTATGAATCCACGTTAGTTAAAAATCAGATAACTATAATTTCTTTATAGAAAAATTATACGCTCATTGGAATGGAAGCAGTTGATCCTTTGGGAAGGATTTTTAAATAAAATCCTGCTGAATTACCTTAAGCTATTATTACTGAATACTAATTTAATATTACTTCAATGAAAATGTTTAATGCAGGAAATCCAATTAGATATTCAAATAATATTAACATTACTGCTCGCTACTCTACTCAAATAGAAATGGTTTACAACAAAACTTTAGCAATAGATTTTAAGTAGTATGGTCTTGGTCCTATTCCTAACTATGATTACCCTTTTAGTATAGAAATAAGACCTGATGGATAAATATATCTTCCAGATTTATTTTTTTTTTAATATTCTTACAACTTCAATTATTTCTACACTCAATAATGGAATGTTCAACCTGGCGTAGGAGGTCTAGCTACTTTAAGACCTTAATTAGATGAAACTTACTCAACAATATAATGTAGTACTATTATAATTACTGATGATATCTTTAAAACTATTGCTACTCCTTTTTCAGTACTTAATTAACATGCCCCTATTATGAAAAGAGATGTTGGTTTATATTGTATCCTTGAACTTAGATATGAATTTTAGCCTGTTAACGAAGAATTGTTGATGATAAAACACAATAGTACTTTTTATATAATAAAGAGAAAAGATTTTTGGAACTTCCATTATAAAGACTTAAGTAATAATTATTGCTATTTTAGAAGAAACGAGACAAATTAAGATTTATATTATTACAGTTTGGGAGAATTTTAATTAAGCAGTAAGGATTGGTTGGGAATAATTGTCCTAGAAATTAATGACTAAAATTAATATTTACTTACATAAGCAGTATTTTCTGAAGATGAGTCAGAACTTAGAGACTATAGATTTTATTCAATTGATTTAGAAAAAAAAACACCTCCTGTTTTGCTTACTAAGGAAGGAGACTTTTAGCCTATTAAAGGCTATTACTTTTATGAAGGTTTTACTTACTATAAAGGAGTTCCAGTAAAATTTAAATAAGAAGAATTGAATCGCTACTCCATGCTTTACTTAGTGAATGGAACTGATGTACTGAAATTGTAATTTAATCCAAGGATTTTTTTGAATAAAAAGAGTTTACTTTCTTTTACTAACCTGATTATTGTTGGAAACACTCTAGCTTTAGCTCTTGCTCTAGGAACATTTTTTACTTATTTAGACAACAAGAAGAAAAGTAGATTGACATAAGAGAACAAGAGAAAGTTCTAGATTTCTACGTTTAGAGAATTAAACAAAGGCGACGAAACAGAAATTAAGCACTATTTGGATTAAATCACTTCGATAACCTAATTTTTTTATAATGAGAGAAAATAAATTTTTACCAAAGAAATTGATCATATTCTTTAAGGTAACTAAATATGCTTACCAGCTCATAGTACTATCCATAAAATGACTAAAGACAACAACCTAATTTACAGTATTTTATTCTTAGATAGTGTTTAAATTGATTAAGCTTGGAAATTTATAGATTCTATCAAGAATAGAATGGTTTCAAGTGAAAATTATAATGAAAATCATTACATTTTCTCAAAAATTAAATATCTAATATAGTCCAAGAATTTCTTCTATGAGAAACAAATAAGTAGGATAATATTTGTTATTTAGTAGAATTAATAAAGACTAGAATCAAGTATGAAATTCTGTAAAAATGATTAAAAACCTCTTAAAGTTAAATAAGTTTCTACTCGGAAAGGGGAAAAATTTGAGTTCATAGCCTACAATGATTCACTTGACTCACTTGCCTCCCATGAAATCTAAATTGAGTTAATCCTTATTAGAAAATTCACTATTGCTCTAAAAATTCTGAGAAGTTAAAATATAAGAGTACCCGATGACTTTTTAGATATCCTCAAAATTGATATATTTACATTTGATGACTAAGATGTTAATATTAATCCATTATTTATGTTCTATGCTTTCTCATAGAATACCTAAATAAAAAGTTAAGTAAAAAAAGAAGTGGTTAATTAAGATATGTTGTAGGATATTTATCTCTTAGCAACTTACAGATTTATCTAGTACATAAATGAAAATTTCAAAAATGCAAACGGAGACAAATAAATACCTCTAATTAAATTCAAAACCTTCGATGACTGTCTAAGATATTATGATTTTCATATCAGTCTAAGTGAGTTATAATAAAGATTTAAAAAGACTGGTGAGTTGGGTGGTGGAGGTTATGGATAAGTGTATAGGGTAAAAGATTTAAAGAATAATGGCGATTGTCAAGAAAACGAAGACTTAGCAGTTAAATCATAAAACTTGATTAAAGAAGATGAAGTCTATGCTGCTACTAAGGAATTCAATATTAATAAACGTCTCACTTTCAATAGAACTGAAAATGTAATTAAGCTCAGATATGGTATTTTAATAAATAATGTAACTATTGAAAGTATTTCTGGCATAAAATAATATAACCTTAGCTATTTTATTATGGAGTTAGGAGAAATAACATTATAAAAGGAACTAGAAACAAAAAAAATACCATTTAAGCCATAAGAGTTGCATGATTTGATGTACTAATTATGTAAAGGTCTCAATTAAATGCATAATGATGCTAAAACAATTCATATGGATATTTCTTTAGATAATATCATTAAAACAAAAGATCAGGAATATAAATTATCGGATTTAGGAAGTGGGTTGGTGCAGAGAAATGAGTTCAGCTAAGTGGTTTCAAAACACTTTTAATTCAAAAAACAATACTTAAGCCCTAAATTTAATATTTAATTTTAAAATGCCTAAACTAAGTCAAATACGCTCTAGGAAGCTCTAGAAAAAATAAAAAAAGATTTCTAACTTCTAAAATAAAATGATTGTTATGCTCTTGGATTTGTCTTTTATATGGTTGTTACTTCTAATTGGATAAAAGTTAACTTACTTATTGAATCTAACCAAGAGCTAGAATTGAGAAGGTAAAATATGATTGAGGATTTAGACTCTTACAAATACTCAAATAATTAGCAACAAAAGCATATACTTTAATAGTATCCAGATTATTTGATAGAGTCAATTAAGAGTTTATTAGATTACAATGAAATCGCAGGTGTATTTAAGGTGATTGAAGAAAAATAAATAATGATATAGTAAGAAAATATGACGTACACAAATGAAATGTGAAGTTGATGTCTTTTTTTTTTAATTTTTTTATGAAAAATCAGTTAATTATATATAATCATGCATACATACATAAATAAAAACAGATACATTTTTTATTATTATTATTATTAATTATTTTATTTTTATTGTTTTTTGAGAAAAATTTATTTTTAAATTTTTATATTTAATTTATTTAACTTTCATATTAATAATATTTGGTTATTATTTGTTAAAAGATAAAAAATTTATTTTAACTTCATTCATATTTATCTTTGGTTATCTTTTGTTAAAAATTATTAAATTTATTTTATTAAAATTATTTAATAATAAAAGCAAATCAATAAATAATTCTTATCTCTAAAATTTTTTTTGTTTAAAATATGGTTTTACAATTAAATTATTTAAAAAAAATTATCACATTAAAACCCTGGTTGCTAATTTATATAAATTTATTATTTATTAATAAATGAGCATATAATCAAGGTGATTATCAAAATCCAATTTATTATGCTCTATATTAAAATAAAATACTGAAATTAGCTTTTTAAAAAATAATTTAACTTATTTACTCTTAGTTTAGTTTACTTTTAAAATTATTTAGATTTTTATATTTCCTATCTAGTTTTGATTGAGAACAAATAAAATATTCAGAATATGGTTTTCAAAGAAGTTTCTATTTTGGTTTGTTAATTAATTAAGAATCTAAATTCTTGAATTCCCTTTTAATCCTTTAAATCTAAGACAAGAGATGAATTGTTTTCATAATTAACATTTAAGTTTTTAAATCAAAAAGAAAAAAGTAACTAAATAAGAAAATAATAATGAGAGCTCTTCTCACAGTTTTCAAAAAGAATTTAATTTCTTAATTTTAATATTCAAAATTTTTAAAAAATCTCTTTTTTTTTTCTTCGAAAGAACATGAAACTAATTAAAAGTTCCTTTAGGTAATTGAGGAGTTAAAGAACTCTATAATAAATAATCCTAAAAATTTAGAAGCATTAAATCGCTTAGGATAGTTTTATTTAACATTAAATATGATAAATGAGTCAAAACAGTGTTTTTTAGAGTTTCAAAAATAAATACCTCTGAATTATAATACTTATTTTAGTTTAGGGTAAATTTATTATTAAATGGGAATGACTGAAGATGCTAAGTAATAATTATTAAAGGGTTTGTAAATTAATCCTTAATATTCACATGGCTATCTTTTGTTAGGTTAAATTAATTATAATATGGGTATTCTTGAAGAAGCAAAATAGAATTTCTAAAATTATTTAAAATTTAACCCTTAAAATTCAGATTCATATAAATTGTTAGCAGTTATTAACGAGTAAATGAATAAGCTGAATGAAGCTAAAGAATGTTACTAAGAGGCTATAAGAATTAACCCTAAAGATGATCAAACTTATCTAAGACTGGGTATTTTAAATTTAAATATGTAATTACTTTAAGATTCAAAATCATGTTTTTTAGCTGCCTTAGAAATTAATCCTTAAAATGCTTAGGCTCATCACTATTTAGGATTTGCTTATTTAAAAATGAATATGTATTCAGAGGCAAAAAAATCAATTTTGAAAGCTTTGGAAATAGATCCTTAACTAACTTAAGCTTATATGAATTAAGGCGAAATTTATGAAAAATAAGGTTTACTAAATGATGCTTAGTCCAGCTTCTTAAAGGCTTTGGAAATAAATCCTTAACTAAGTCAAGCTTATGCTAGTTTAGGTTACGTATATGAAAATTAGGGTTAAAATAATGAAGCAGTAAAAAGCTTTTTGAAAGCATTAGAAATAGCTCCTTCAATGACTTTTCTCTATTTTAATTTAGCAAGCCTTTATCACAGCATGAATATGCTAAATGAAGCTAAACAAAGCTACCTTAATACCTTCAAAGACTACCCTAAAAATTTCTTTGCTCTTTTTAATTTAGGAATTATTTATGCAGAAATGAAAATGCTAAGTGATGCAAAATATTGTTTATTGCAAGCTTTGGAAATTGATCCATATCATTTTTTATCTAATTTTAATTTGGGTTTAGTTTATCAGGAAATGAATTAGCTAGAAGATGCAAAATAATGTTACTTGAAAGCTCTATCAATAGATCCAAGAGACGTTACATCGTCCTTAAATTTAGAATATATTGAAAATCAGCTAAAATATAAAAAGAAAGAATGAAACTTAAAATAAATAATTTAAATTAATAAATTAATTTATTCTATAATTAAACCTAATTAATTACTTTGCTCTTCAAACTGATTAGAATACATTTTTAGATTTAAAAATTGCCAAAAAAATTGTTTATTTTAAATAGAAATTATATATCAATACAAATTAAGATAATGAGTGGTATTTGACCCATCTAGAAATATTTGAAATAGTTTATTTATCATCATTAATAAATTTTCCTCCAAAGATTGATTCAAAATTTAGCTAAAATTATATTGATATTTATTGCTTTTTTATCATATAAATACTATTTGAAATAAATATTTTATATTTAATAATTCACTCAACTGCTATTGTGTTTTTTTAGTTTGAAACTTTTTTATTGCAAGACATTTTACTCTTGACATTTCCTTTCAGCAGTGAGTGCTTAGCTGACAGTTTCACTAAACTTATAAAGTTATATTTACCCTCTGGGTCATTCATTCATTGATTGCATTTGCTTTTCTTTCATTACATGTTCTTCTTTTAATTTATGATTTATTCAATTAAAAATTATGTAAGATTTTGCAGATATTTGCATATCAAAATAAAAATTTGTTGAGAAAATAATAATTTCAAAATTTGATATGTAAGAAAAAATTAGCTAGATTCATAATTTGAAATTTCATTCTTAAATTTTGTTGAAAATAATTTAAAAGCTTTTAAATTTAAATTAATTTTTTCATTTATTTATTTTAAAAATATATTTAAAACTGAAAAAACTAACTTTTTCTTTTTCTTTTTTAGGAATTAATAAAATAAATATAATAATTTTAAATATCTTTATAAAATATTTTTTAGACAATTTAATTTTAATACAATATCAGCATAAATTTAATATAGATGCTTATGTCATTAGTTTAATTTTTTTTCATATATTTTTAATATTTTTTAAATGAAATTTAATTTTGTATTCTTGTAAAAATTCAGAGATCTTATAAATATGACTTCTTAAATTGTTTGTTATCTATCTATCTTTCTTTCTTTAAGATTTTTATCTTTTAAATAATTTCATCATTAAGGAAGATAACCGTAGTAATCTTGAATAATAGGGTCATTTTGTGAAATGCGCATATATCCATTCATACCCCAGTTGCTTGAGAAAGTATTGGCCATGATCCAATATTATTAAGGAGTATCACCAGGAGCTTGATTCCAGCCAATAATTTTGAAGGCTCTGTAACCAAAGTCGGTTTAATCTGAAGGATCGTTAACAAAAATACCGTTAGGAGTGGCACCGGCATATCTAGCGACAGTAGCAGAGTGCTTAACAAGAGCTATAACGGGACCATAATTGTAGATATGATTCTTAACATTCAAAATAGTAGCTTAATAATCATCGTTACTATCCCAAAGAGAGGCAAATTTGTATTATTAAAGGGCAATGTCTGAACCATCTGTGCATTTAGCATCGCATGAATTGGGGCTGATTTAATATTAAAGACCGTTGTAAGCAATACAAGAAGCTTAAGGAATACCAGTATTAGCAACAAAAGCAAGTTGGGATTCGAAATCTGAAACAGATGAGAGGATATCGCATTTATCTGCTAAATTGGAGCAATTTAATAGATATTGACTTGAAAGAGATTTTTCTGAAGAGCCGATGCTTTAAGCGCAGATAGTATTAGAAATAGTTTAAGCTATAACATTACTCCAGTTTCCTCCTACACAAAGCATTTCATCAGGACGATCAAAATTACAATTTAAAGCAGTTGCTTACATACGGAGATCAAAAGTTGTAGGAACGTATTAGTTGTTTTTGGGGCCTTCTTTGGGTGCCTTAAGGAGTTCTTGCTCGGTTTATTCAGATTAGACTTCAACGTTTTAAGTGGGAACTGGAATTTTAATAGCATCAGTTGTATGTTAGCAATTGACAATCAGAACAATGCCTGCAACAATACCAGATAATAAAATTAAACCCATCAAACCATAAGCAAGATTTTTTTTACTGAAGTTGGTCTTGGATGCAACAACAGTTCCTTACTCAGATTCGATTAAATTTTTTTCCAAGTCTTACTTTTCAGTACGAATAATAACGATATTATCTTCCATTTTTGGAAATCTATTTAGTTAAATGAAGAAGTCTTCTTTTTTCTTACTTTGATTATGTTTTGTAAAAGAATTAAATTATTAATTTACTTTCTTAAATGAATATTATTAGGGGAAGATTGTTTATGGTTAGAAATATTATTAAACACAATTGAAGCTATTAATAATATTTAAAGGACTCAAAATATGCCAATTTAAATTGCAGGCAGGCAGGTTGACTTGGCGATATATATAAGAAAATATGTCATTTACGCAGCTTAACTAAAAAGCAGAAAGTTTATTATTTAATTTTTGTATTGTAAGTCATTTATTTATTCATAATTAATAAATCATCTGATCTCTCCTTTAAATAATTGTAATATTCATGCATTTTTTATTTGTTAAAGAATTTTTTTCAGCTATATTTGGCGTCAACATTTCTTTTTTGCATAATTTGTTCAATTTCTTGCATTTAATTAATTTTTTGATATTTTCCTTAGTCTTCATATCTGTCATAGTATTTATTTAATTCAAAGATACTTGAGGGGTTAACTTCAAAAAATAATTTTCATAATTTTTTTCATAATAAAAGGAAGATTTAGTTTAAAAGATTACTGATTTTTAAATTTAAAGTTTCCTTTATTTTAAATTGAAAGCCTTTAGAATGAAAAAAACCAAAAAATTGTGATTTCAAGAACTAAAATAGTTTAGAAAATTAAATTATAAGTTAAATAAGCAAAATAAAGGCCATATTTATGTATTATCTTTGAGAATTTAAATTATTCTTATGTATTTCGAGAGGCAAGTCTTTTTCAATAAAATATTTGCAAAAAAAAAGGTTCATTTATTTATATATATAATTGAAGTCATAGCTTCTTGCCTAAGCTAAAAGACATCAATAAATTGTCTAGTTGCTTTTTTGACATATATAAAATCATTAATTAGTATATCATATTATTATATTAAGGTTTGATTTATTTACTATTTAGATAAAGTTTTTGTTTTTTTTACTAAATAATAACTTTGTTATTTAAAAACAAAGTAACTTTTGAGTTTAATATAAAAAATAATTAATTTTTTGTAAGTATAAAATTAATTAAATAATATTATAAGGATCAAATTAATTGAGTTGAATTAAATTAAGTAATTAGTAATAGTAAAATAATGTAAATAGGTATTATTAAAATTTTAGAACGATTAATCTATCTATAACAATTTGAATCCAATATAAATTAAATTATTAATATTACAAAAAGCTATTTACTGTTGATAAGAAACAAAAATCTAAATAAATTACTTAGTAATTAATTAGTATCAATTAAAAAATAAGTGTTTTACATATTTTAGTACTTTCCTTTTAAGGTAAATTAAAAAATAAAAATAATGTTTTTGATTTATATAACTATCTTTAATTCTATTAAACTAAAACATATTTATATGTCTTTTTAAAATGCAATTAGCTATATTTTAAGTAAATTAAAAATATTAGAATAAAAATTCAGAAGTAAACTTAATTGTTTAAAAAATAAATTTAATAAATCATTGTGGTTCTATTATAAATATGATTTTATTTATACTTAATAGCTAGTTATATGAGCTATTTTGTTCATTTAGATAAAATATATAGAAAATTCAGTAAATGATGATATGAAAATTGTATCCTTTTCTATTGAAAATTTAATTTTAAGTTAAAAAAAATATTTTTTTTTATTGTAAACTCATTTTAAGTAGTTCAAAAACTCAATCAAATAATAAAGAGCTAACAAATTATTTATATAATATTTCAGAGATTATAAATAATGGAACTAAGGTTCATATCTTTAAAATCAGAAATATTTGATTTAAAAATAAAATTACATAACAAAAAATTCTAATATTTTGCATATTTTAAAATTAATATAATTTAAGCTTGTTAAAAAATATATTCTAATATATCAGGAAATCAAAGAAAAGAAAAAAAATTAAATTCATAATAATTTCAGTTGATAAAACTGAGAATTTTAATGAAAATAGAAATTAATTAAAACTAAATGAATGATTATCAAAGAATATTATTGATAATTAATAGGATATTAAATTAATTAAAAACATATTTTGTAAAAGTCATAAATAGGTATAATGAGTAAAAAAAACTAAATAAGTTTTCCATAGAATGATAATTAATTCTAATAATAATAATAGCTAGACTCTGATAGAGTATATGATTTTAAAGATGATTAAAGATGGTGCGAAAAAATAAAAGAAGAAATGGAATATTTAAAGAATGTTACTCTTTAGATTAAGGATTTATTTTAAAATAAAAAAGCTACTGATGAAAATATTTCAAATGTTATTGAAAAGCTTAACGAAAGATAATATAATGAAGATAATAATAACCAAACATTGAGTTAAAATAACCAATAGATAACACCTAATCAAACCTAAAAAAATGTAAATAATAAAAACTAACAAGGAGGAGGTAAGTCAATAATCAAAAATGATTCCAATAGAAATAGCAATCCCAAAGGATCATTTTCTTAGAATAATACCAATAATGGGTTAAAATAAGATTAAGAAGATAATAAGGAGGATTTCAAGGAGATTAAAAATATGCTTGACAAGATGACAAATGAAGTCTAGAAGAGTTTAATTGAGACTCAATAGTTAAAGCAAGATCTTAAACAAAATAAAGTAGCTGATTTTTTAATTTTTCAAAACCTAATTTTTATACGTTAAAGATATTAAAGCAAAATAACAACTACATATACTTATTCATTTAAGAAATGAACAAACAAACAAAAATCAATAAATAAAAGTATTTAATAAAATTCACTTGAAAGTAAAAAACTGAATTATGTTTATTTTTATCAAAAAAGAAAATGATTAAACTCACTAATTTTAATTTTAAAATATTTTTATTTTTTTATAAATGAATTCTGAAAACTAAAAAAGGGAGATCGAGAAAATATATTTAACGTTGATAAAAACGATTGGGATTTAAACTATTTAGAATACTAAAAGAGACAAGACAGAAATAGAGAAGAAATTAGTGCCTCATAAAGAAAGATTCATGACATGTAAAATAAAAGATTAGCTTAAAAGGTTCAGGAATTACATGGGGATTTGTAAAATAAAATGCAAATAATCGAGTAAAATGAAGAGGAATATGATTCTCTAGTTAAAAAAATATAAGTTAGCTTTGGTATATTAAAGCTCAATTACATATATGAACCAATGGATAAAGAAAAAAGAGAAGATCAGAGGTATAGTATTTGGAATAACTAACCTTTTAATTAATATAAATCTGGATATTTTATATTTGAGTTTAAAAAATTGATTGTTATTAAGGTAAAAAATGAGTTGATATTTATTTTTTATCAAATACTTGTTAGAAATTTAGTTATTCAATTCATTAGTAAGCTTTTTTATTTTTTTTACTTAGGACTTGAAAAGAGATAAAGAACCTGAAATATTCTCTTTTGAATACTCCTAAATGACTGAAGTTGATTATAAAGAAATTCCTAGCAGGATTATCAAAGTTGTATGGTACGATCAAGGTAAAGCTGAAGAAGTTAAAGTAAAGTTTGAAAATGACTAAGATATGAATAAATTTAACATGCTTCTATATCTTTTAAGATTAAACTATGTTGCTTTTTCTACAAATTCCTTCACTAAATACTTCGATCATGAATCAAATCCTTATCTTCATTTTCTTTTCGAATAAAGACATGGTGACCCAGATTAATTCAGGCTAGATAAGTCTTAAATGAAAAAACTTTAAAGAAATTAAAAGCAGGAAATATCTAGAAATGACCATGAAAAGATTCAGTTAGAATTGTTAAAAAAAACTAAAAGATTGTAATTTAATTAAAATGAAAGCTTCACCTCAAACATAAATAGAAGTGCCGCTTCTCCATTAAATAACAGTTTCTTTTAAGAAGGAGGAGATGTAGATTAGTCAAGAAAGTTACGTTCTTTTACACCAATGGCAAACAACGAAAGTAGATGTAATGAATATACAATTATTTCAAAATTAGACAAATATTATTATATCTTATTTGTTGAAGAACATTTATATTAATTTAAGTGTGAATAAATAAAGTCAAAACTCTAATATTTTTTTACTTCAGAATGTGAAAATATTTGATTTTTTTATTATTCAATAATAGATCAGGAGTCATAAATATTTAGAAAAACAGATCCAAATTAAGAGGAATTAAATTATAACAAGATGAATAATGAAAAATTTTGGGAAGAGAAAATTGCATAATGTGTTGCTTAAAATAAAAAATTGGAAATTAAGATAAAAGCTCATGATACATTTAGGCAGATTTTTTAAATTTATTTTCAAACGAAAAACATAAAAGATTTATAACATTAAGAATTATCGCTTTTAGATGTTAAAAAATCTAAAAAAGATAATACAATAGAATTAATTTTAAAAAAGAACGATGAAATGATTTAAGAAATAGAGTTAAAAAAGGGAGAATTAGAAAACTTTTATAGGAACTTTAAATTCTTTTGTCACTAAAATCTTTAAAAATAAAAGGAAATAAGTAAGGCTATTTAAGATCTGAAGAATGGTATGATATTTTTAAAATATAGTAGAGGCTCCTTTTCTCCGCATGAAAAGTTATTCTAATATGAAGAAATAGATAAGAAACCGACCCTTATTTCAAGAATACCATCAGATGCAAATGGAAAAAACAAAAAAGTTACTTACTTTAGTGATATTAATTAATTCTTTTTGGGGTGGAATAATGGTCCTGGATTTAAAAAGTTTAAGAAAGATGATAATAGGATTATAGATGAACTATGTCTTGTAATTTAGCTTAAAAGCAGTAAAACTATAGAAGTGTTAGCTAAAACGTAGCAACAAAGAGATTAATTTTATAACTATTTAAAATTAATCTACGAGTAGGTTAAATTAGCAAATAAATGAAGCAAATAAAATTCAAAATAGCAAATAATTAAACACCATTTTAACTCTCATTTTATATTTTAAAAAAGTTTCTTATATTTATGTAGCCTAAAAAGATGTATTATATTAAAATATTTATTAATTAAATTAAAAGATTTGTTTATTTTTCAAAATTAAACTTATTTAATTCTTGATTCATTATAAAACAAATCAACAAATTAATCCTTTTGTAATTAAATTAACATAAAAATTTAAATCAATGGGTAAATAAATATGTCTTTAATATTAAGCAAAATTAGACTTTTTCTTTTTCATTCAATATTTATCTATATATATTTATAAATGAAAAAAATTGGTCTGTCAGCCTATTTTGTTCAAGTGCTTTCCTTTTACCATTCAAATTATCTTAAAATATATAAAAAGGGATTTATTATTTTGAAATTAGAAAATTATTTTGATAGATATAAAAAGATATTTTATTTATTTTTTCAAAGTATTCATCTTTTTTATGTTTTTTTATAAATTAATTTTATATTTTTATTCATGAGTTATTCTGCTGTAAAATTAAATATTTTTTTTTAATTTTGTTTTGATTCGATGAGCCAATAATATAAATCAGATTAGATTTAATATTATTATTTTTTTTATAGTTTTTGTTTTATTGCTTGAATTAATTCAAGTTTTAGCAAATATTTTCAATTTTAACTGTAAAAAATGTGCTTTTCTCCAAATTTTCTTTTTTGTGTAATTTCTAAGAATATGAAATTCAAAATTAAAAAGTATTTTGTGTGTATGAGAAAAAATATATAATTAAATGAGTTCAATAAAAATACAAAAATAGGATAAAATTGTTTGATATTGTTTTGAATGAGGAGAGACAAAAAATACTTTATTGTATGTAGTCTTTATGTTAAATTTAAACTTTGAAGTAAATTTTGGTTTTATTAATTTATATTAATACAATTAAAATAGACAAATTAGTATAAATGATTATATTTCAATTATATTAACTCTATTTAAGTTTCAAAAATGTTTGCATTTTTATAAGATCTCCTAGCCGCTTTTTTGCTAATGAGAACTGTTACTTTTAAAAAAATATTTGATTTTTTGAAAATCATCATTCAACCTCTGCTTTCTAGCGTCTACTAAATAATTTAAAAAATAAGTTGATTCAAAAATTTTAAGTGAGGAAGTGCTTCTAGTCTTTACAGTGCATGCAGATCATATCTGATTAATTAAGATCGATACTCTACACTTTTCTATATAGTAAGGTGACGCTAGTTTAGAGTAAATTTTGGGCTATTTTATTTCATAGACATTTCAAAATGATTAACTTATAATTGGGTAATGAATAATGCGTATGTAAGAAGAATAAATGTAAATATCAATAAGTATTTATTTTTAGAAGAACAAATATGAATTTTATTGTAGAATTTTACATCCTTAATTTTGATTTAATTTATTTATGAAGGATTTACTTATATTTATTTGTTCACAAAAAAGCATAAATAAAATTAGAACTTTCTATTTTAAATAAAAATGAACGAATTCTCAAAGTTTCAAATAGAAAATAAAAATCCTATGAATAATGCTGTAATTAGAATTGAAATAGAAAAATGTTTAAAATAGATTTTTCTAAAAAATATTGAGAATGCATTTCTTGTAGAAAATGGAAATTGCTATTATTTGATTTAATTTTTGACCCTTTAAAAAATAGTAACAATTATATTTGATTAAAATGCAAAAAAAAAGATATAGAAAAATGTAATAATTTTTTTGATGCCAGATAAAAGCAGAACAATAAGAATTGAGATCAAATATTTTCTTAGCATTTTTGAGCAATATTGCTTTCCTAATGTATAAGAAGTTTTACATTAAATTTGATAAGAATTGAAAAGCAAATACATTAAATAAGAAGGTAAAATTTATGTAAAATTAAGACAAAAATTACTTTTTTTCCTAAATTAAGCAATATACTTTACATTTTTTGAAAAATAATTGAATGATTGATGTGGCTTTAAAAATATTTAATCTTTTGATGAGACTGACTAATTTCAAAAATTTAATAAAAGATAAAGGTTATTCATTTTGTGTAAATACAAGTTTAAAGCAGGCAGCAATATGCTATAAAAGAATTTATTTATGTAATCATCTAATGTAAAATCAACCTGATGTTAAATTTTAAATTTTTCTTATAATTTACTATAAAAAGTTAAATTCAAAAATGCTTTACTTTGTGACGAATAAATTTAAAAAATATAGGTGAAAATGATGTAATTACAAATGCCATGTAATTGCGTTTAAAAAATATAATTATGATGACGTTATGACTTCTTCGGTAGCGATTTGACAAACAAAATTTTTCAATTAATTTATTTATTTATTTACAAAATTTTATAGATATATAGAGTTTATATACAAATTGTAATTAAATTAAATTTTATTAGATTTGAAGTATTTACATAATTAATTAATGTATGCACAATGTGTAATTTATTATTAGAGTGATAAATATTTAATCTAACTTTGAAATATTATAATATTTATTCCTTGTATATCCATCCTTTCGTCATTATTATTTACTAGTGATAGAGGAGTATTTTATTGAAAGAGTTAATATATTTTTATTATAGATTATTTTGCTTATTAGTCCATTGAAATACATTCACTGGCCATTTTTTTTGCTTAAAAATTGAAATATTTGAAAATTTTAAATACATTTTGGTTTTTATTTATTACAAATGATAGATTGCTTTTTTGGCATTTTTTTTTATCAACCAATCAAGCTCTTTTTAAATCTCTTTTCTTTTCATAGACTTTTTTATTTTCAATAGAAAATACATTATTTTGATATATCTTTTTGTAAGAAAATCATGTTCAGATGTAAATACTACTTATTTTTTCTCCAAAATTTATTGATCTTTTTAATCTCAATAGAATAGGTCGAGGTTTTTTGTTTGTGCTTTTATTTTTTAAAATTACCCACATATGTATCTTTCTTGCTAGAAGTTGAAGCTGTTTTGCTTTAAAAATAGTTTAAAGTATTTCAATTATTTTTTGTTTGCATTTATGCTGTGGATGAATTAGACTACCTCTTAGTAAGGGATGTTGGTCTTGTTAAAGACAAAGTAAATCATGTTAAGCTTTTTGAGTTAGTGGATTGGCGCAAATACTTCTTGACCTGAAATCTAAGATATATTATTATGGGAGACATCTAGATAAAGCACTTCAAGATTTGTAAGTTAGCCTATAGCTTCGAAAAGGATGCTAAGGACATCAGAAAAAGAGAATTTGTCTTATTGGCAGATATTGGTATTGCACTTTTTAAGCTCTGGGTGCTAAACAGAGTGGAACTGAGTAGAAGATGAAGAGAAAGAAGTAGAAGAAGAAGAATCTAGAGATTGGTGGTGGGGAGAGTTGGGACAAGATGCAGAATTGAAATTTTCAACTACACTTGAAGTTTTTTTACAAAGGGAACGCATGGTTATGCAGAGAGTTCTGAGATTGGATTTTTAGGCTTTAAGTACTTCAGATAATAGCATGATGGATTCCTCATCAAATTCTTGATTGCAGTTAAACCTCAAATCAATGTGCTTCAAACACTCGAATTACTTAAGAGCATTAAAGATGTACTTATATCCCTAAGGTGAAATAAAATTTCCATCAAAATCTAAATGGATATTTTGAATGTAGCTGAGTCTTTGAATTTCTTATGAAATAGGTTCTATATTAAAGTCATTCAAGCTTTTGTTATCGAAAAATACTGAGAAGAGGTACTATCTTTATGTTTCTATCTAATTTTGGTTTAGTGGTTATGACAATTATCCCTTTTTAATATCATCTTCATCGTCAGGTGATTAGTGGCAAATTAAAGTGGAAGCTCTTCTAAGCAGAGATAAATTAGATGTGGAGTTGATGCCGATGCAATGCTTAATCCCCATACCCAAATAAAACTCAGCAGGATCGAGAATTTGTAACTCTCCGTTGGAAAGTTCAAACCCAAAACGGTTATCAAGCATAGTATTTATACTGTTAAACTCAAGCAATTATTGACGTGGAAGATAGCTAGAGAGGAAAATATTTAAATTATCGCTAAATTAATTAAGGTTTATCTTACAATGCTTTAACTATTGCTTCATTAACATTTCTAACTCAATTATCTATTCAGAACTGTATTCCAAAATCTTATTTAACGAGGAAGTTATTTCACGTGAAATCTCACATTCGTTTTAAATATCGCTGTTCATAGATTGTTATGAACTAACTGCTTCTTATTCTTATTACTGTTTTCCAAATATATTTAAGCAGTTGTTTTGCTAGTTCGAGCTACTAATTTAATTTTGAGGAGTTTTATTCTAAGCTAAGTTTTAATTATTATTCATTAAAATTGAACTATTTTAATCTTAACTACTCCATGAATTTAATTGAGTATCGGATGCCATGTTAAAGAAAGAAGAACATTTAACTCTAGTTTACGAATCTTATTAAGGCTCATCCAAAAAATCTTCTTCACAGAAACTGAATAGGCTTTTGTTATTATTAGTTTTTGGGCATTCAAAAGACTTGGCAATTTATGCTTCTAATTTAGAGATCTACTAATTGATTTCAAACAAAACAGTGTCTTGCATATTAACAAGAGAAATGACTCTCTTTCTCACTCTTTGTATTTCTTCTACCACTTATCTTTCAATTAAATCGAAATACATGTTGACTTAATTAGCACTCATAAACTCGCGGTTTTCAATATTTTAAGAGTTGGGCATAAAAGAACAAGTAGATTGAAGGATAGCATTCTTAACGAGATTCAATGAAGATCCGTCAATGCTGTTTTGTATATTTTTAATTTTGACTATGTTGTGGATGTGATCTTTGTGGTGGGGAATAAAAATAGCGCAATCACCACAGAGAAGACGAGTGTGTTCTTAACAATTTAAATCCATGCAAAGATAGGTGACAGATTCGTCTTTATGGAAACGGCATTTCATTGAGCCAAAGTTGTTGTCTAACATAATTTATTCCATGTTATTTTTATTAATTCACAGACTGTGAATTGATATGAATTTTTTTGTACTTATTAAAAAGTAAGGCAATACAAAATTTTTTTATAAAGATTCTATTATCAAAATTTGTATGACAATTATCTCAATTTTTGAATTAATTATTTTTTGATGACTTCTTATTTGCTCTAATTAAAATAAATATCAAATAAAGCTAAGCAAAATTTTGATTTTTCTTTTTTACTTTTTTAATTAATAAATTAATTAATTTACTAATCAGTCAGTCAGCCAAACAAGGAAGAAAGGAAAGATAAACGTAAGAGAGTTAGGATTCATAAGAGTAAATACATATGTTTCAAATAAATCTAATTAAAGAGTCTGCAAATTAAATAAGTAATCTCTCTATTAATTTTATTCTGGAATTATTCGTATGAAGGAAGATAATTTGAAAAAAAGTAAAGTATTGATCCTAATTATTATACGCAACCTTCGATCGATTCTTTGCAGTTTACTTTAATAACTCTTTTAATTACATGATAATTCAAGCAGAGTTAAATATAACCAACTTAAAATTCTGTTTAGAATTAAAAATCTGTATCTCAGCAAAAAAATTTGTAATTGTAAATATAAACTGATAAAACTACCAGCTGAATTTTAATTTTTTTAATAACTTTTCTTCTATAAACAGACTTACAACAACTCGCTAATAAATTACTTCATAAAAATCTTAAACTCTTTTTCTATTACATACTAAGCGTTTTTATTCTCCTCAGACAAAATTTACCTGAAATTTATTTTTCTTTAAAAAGTGTTATACTTAAATTAAGAATTCATTATATTTATTCTATTTTTAAACTCCGGTAGCAGGTAGCGATACTTTTGACGATTCTTTCTTTCCTTAACAAATTTTTTTAGTAACAAAAATAAATAAGCTCAATAAATTTCTACCTCTAATAATTTTGTCTTTAGAACCTAATGCTACGAAATATTTAAAAATAATCACATCTTATGTCAAAATTAGTAAACAATTTTAAGACTAGAGCAGTCAAGCGAGTCAATTCAAAAATATCTAAAGACGTGGTTAATTAGTATTACATTTTAATCAATATTTTGCTTTAGTTTAACTCAAGAGTCAATAATATCCTACTTTGTTTGATAAAAAAATTAATAATAGTGTGAATAAATGTATAATTTTGTCTATTATAAAAATTTAATTTTAAAATGCACAGTTTTTTACAGCAAATAAGAACCGTAGATTCTAATAAAAGCAATTTTAATTTTTTCAACTTGCATTTAGTTGTAATTCAATTTATATAATCAATTTTTGTGTAATTAAGCATGCTAAACTGTAAAATTCTGTAAAGTCTGCAGACTTTATTTAATAATTCGCTATAAAATATGTAAAGACTTTTTGATAGATAATAAATTCTGCGCAGAAAAACAAAGGTTAAAAATAATACTTACTAATATTTATAATTAAATAAATAATTTATTAAATTATGACTAATTTGTAATCCAAATTGGTGTAATAAATTAAATTAAAAACATTTTCATCAATGAATGACCTTATTTAAATTAATTCATTTTTAAAAATATTTTTAATGATGTTTGATATCTTACAAATATAAACAAGACCTAGCTCCTTTCTTTTTTTAATTAAAAATAATAATTAATTTAAATTGCTCAATAAGGGCTAGGCCAGGAATAAAATCATTAATAGCTCCATTTTCTATTTTTGTTATTAAATTTAAAATAGTCTTTATGAACGAATATATATTTATCTTTAAGAGATTAAAAGAATATTTATTTGGATTAGCAACTGTTAGATAAATGTGAAAAATTTAAATAGGATTTTTTTTAGAAGTTAACTTAGTTAGCTTGTTAGTTAGTCTTATAATCTTTTAGACTATATTGAAAAAATTTTAAATCATTCTCATAAGGTTTTTAATCTATTTATCTGGTGTAAAAACTAATAATAACAAAATTAGAATAAATCAAAATTTCAAAGTAATATTTGGCCGTAAATGAATAGGTAGCACGATTCTAAAGGCAAGAAAACTAGTTATAGACAGTAATAAGACTACGGGCAATACGAATATTCTAAATAGTACAAAGACGATGATAGACCAAAATAAGATTACGAAATATATGAAAAAGAAGACTATTCTCAATACATATAAAAAAATGACTAAGATAAGTATTACTATGAAGCAGATGAATATGAGCAATAAAATTAGCATGAAAATGATTAAGATTAGTAGGAAGGAGAATAATTCGAAGAAGTTCCCAATATCAAAAGAATTTTATCTAAAAAAGCTCAAAGCGATCAAAAAAATTAATTGATTCAAAGCAAAAGCAGACAACAAAATAATCAGAATGGTGAAGAAGGCAGCCAAAATGAAAATTAATATGACTAAAATTAAGAGGAGGAAGAAGAAGACGATGATGAATATAAAGATGATACTGGAGAAAAAAATACTAAGAGCAATCAGTATTAGTAATAAAAATAAGGAAATTAAACAAATGCTACAAAAAAAGTCTTCAAAAAATATGAAGATTAAGGATTAAGTGATGAGTAAGAAGATGATGAAGATCAGTATTATGAAGAAGACGAATAGAACTTGAATAAAAATTAATAGTTAAAATAGCATTAAAATACTGGAGGAATATTAAAGAATTCAAAGCAAAATTAGAATAGAATTAAGACTAATTCAAATAAAAATATTCAAGATGAAGATGATGATGAGGAAGATCCCGAAAAAGAAACAGATTATCCTGAACAATCAAATTAAACATAGCAAAGCAGCAAATCAGAAACCTCAAACAATTATTTAAGGAGTACGAAGTCATTCTAAACTAAGTAAGAGATCAAATAAGAGGAAAAAACTTTGTCACAAATGTCAGAGCCATTTGATAATATTTACAACACTAAAAAATATCCGTTGGGAATTGTAGATGATCCTGCTCTCGAAGAGGAAAGAAAAAATTTATGGAAAACTTTTGGTAGAGAATGTGCTGCTGGCCGAGAGCTATTTTCACTTTATAAGTGTCATATGCCTCCTAAAATAAATTATCCTAAGCCTAAGTAAAAAACAGCTGAAGAATTATTACCCAAGCCTAAAGAAATTAAGCCTTGCCCATAAAAAACATAAATTAGTTATCCTCCATTGAGTTATAAAGAACCAAAATAAAAATATTTCAAGGTGGATTTTATACCAAAGCGTAAACCTGAATCTGAGATTAGAAAAGAATTGGAAGAAATAGCTAGAAATCCATATGTTCCTGCTAACACAGGTAAAAATAGAAAAGAGCTCATTGAAAAGTTGTAATAAAAGTTTAAGTATTTAAGAGGTGGTTTACCTAAAGGAGCTGAATTACCTCTTATTGACGAAAATAAGTTAGTTTGTGATGAGGAAACTATCAAGGCCTAAGCTAAAAAAAGGATAGGCATGAAAAATAAAATATTCACAGGAGAATACGAAGATAGAAATGATTAAAAAACTGTTATTTCAGATGATCCGGTTTAAGAATGTAATGCATTGTTTGATTAAATTATGCAAGAAATAGAAGAAAGGTAGGAATATTTAGATTCTATCAAAGACCTTAAAGAGCCCAAGCTCAAAACAAAAATAAAGAAAGAAATTATAGAAAGAGTAGCTGAATTACAAAAAGTTACTGAGCTCAAATAAAAATACATGTGATATACAAACAAACAAATCAATTAATAAATCAATCAATTAAATAATAAATAAATAAACAAATAATTAATTCATTTATGGAATGAACTAATATTTTTGCAAATCCTTAAAACAAATCAATATAACTCAAAATAATTATAAATATAATAAAAATAATTACTATTTTATTTGAAATTTATCAGTATATTTCCTTTAAAAAATATTTTACATTTCTACCAAACCATCAAAATAAATATGAAACTTAAATCAATTTTATGTAAAAGCATTTTTGTAATAAACTATAAAGGATTTTTTTAAGTAAAAGAAAATAATTAATATCAAAAATAGAAATAATGACTGAAATATATTTTTATTCTTTAGAATATACATTTTTGAAGGGATATTCTGAGACAGTAAAATTTTTTTTTTCTTTTTATTTAAAGTTTAAAGTATTTCATTCAATTCATTTTATATTGATATTGTCTTATAAATTAGATTTTTAAAATATTATATTATCAAAATTACTTAAATTATTTGGTTGATATTTATTGTGCAAATTTATTATTTTAGATATTCAGCTCTTATTATTTTTAAGTTATGATAATATTTATTATTGGCTGATTAAATTGTATATATTTTGAAAAATTCTTTTTAAAATGAGAATAAATTATATTAAATGATAAGTTAATCGAAAAATTTTTTAATATAAATAAGATTTTTATATAATATTTTAAATATTATAAACAAAATTCAATGTTGTTATTTGTCAAAGTAAAATCTGCTTTTTTATTTCTATAAAATATTTCATCCAATGAATTTTCTATTTTTAAAAATTAATATTTATTTTTTAAAATATTATTTATTTATCATTATTAAATTATTTGATTGACTATTGTGTACACTTATTATTTTAGATATTCAGCTTACATTATTTTTAAGATATAACAGCAGCTGATAATACTTAAAACAACAATATTAATTTTAAAATATTAGAAATTAATTTTTATTATTGAAAATTAGAAATGTTTAGAAAAATAATTCTTAAAAAAATGTATTTAATAATTAGGTAAATATTCTATTCGTTAATTATAGACGAATATGTCTACTTATGAATAAAATTTAATAAATGAATAGGTTGTTTGCTTCTAGATGCAAATATTAATTAATATTGAATAGCTTTTATTTATTTATTTGATTTAATAATTTATTAGATATTGAAAATAAAAACACATTCAAAACTACGATATAAAAGTATCTTTTAATATTATTTATTAGATATTCAGGATTTTAAAATAAATAAAATAGAATATAATCACCTAAAAACAATATCAATTTTAAAGGTTTTAAGCATAATAAATGGACGACGAAGATTTGTATGATGAGTTTGGTAACTACAAAGGACCAGAAATAGAAGAAAATGTAACATATCATTTAATTTAGCTTTTTTTAGACATAAATATAAAAACTCAGCTTTTATTATTTGTTTAGCGCAATTCTCAAAATTTACAAAAAAACGTTTATTTAAAAAGTATGATGATGAAGAGCAATATTTTGACAGGGAAAATGAAGAATTCGAAGAAGATTAAAATGCAGCTAATGCAAATGAAGAACAAGAAGAAGTTTTGGTAAAAAATTTGCAAATTACTAAAGCTATAAAAATACAAATAATTCATTGAATTATATTAATTATTTTCAAATTTTCATAAATGAGGCAAAAATATATTAGCACTAATAGCAACAAAAAAGAGTTTAGCATTTACACTAGAAAAAATATATAAAAATGGCAATTTTTACTATTAAATCAGAAAAAAATTTGAAAATTATTTACATATTTTTTCTAAATTTGATCAATCAGATTAGATATTTAAAATGAATTAAACTTAATGTGAAAGTCCAAAAAAATTATAAAAGAAAGCTAATTGAACTGGCCTTAACAAAAAAAAGAGAAAAAAATTAGAATTCATATTTATTTCATGCTTTTGCTGATTATTTAAAATTTATTTATAGGAGAGAGCTGTCGTTCTTCATGAAGACAAGCAATATTACCCTGAAATGAGTGAGGTCTATCCTGAAGCTGAAAATTTGGTTATGGAAGAAGATGCCTAGAGAATTGAAGAACCTATTGTTGCTCCTGTTAAAGAAAAAGATTTCGACTTAGTGGATAGAGGAAATCAAGAAACTAATTCAACTATTTAATTCATGTAGTAAATTATGAAAAAAACTGAGTTAGTTCGTAATGTTGGTATTGTAGGACACCTTCATCATGGAAAGACAGGCTTGATGGATATGTTTGTTAAATAAACACACGTTCATCGTGAATGGGATTTAGAAAAAGAATATCGTTTTACAGATGCTCGTAAAGACGAGTAGGAGCGTTTGTTAAGTATTAAAAGCTCTCCTATGTCATTAATTCTACCTGATTTCCGTGATAAGAGTTATCTTTTGAACATTTTCGATACTCCAGGACATCCAAATTTTTCTGATGAAGTCTGCTGCGCTTTAAGAATGTGTGATGGTGTTGTTATAGTTGTGGATGCTTTAGATGGTGTTATGCTTAACACTGAAAGAATAATAAAATATTGTGTTAAAGAAAAAATTGCAATTACTATCTTGATCAATAAGATTGATAGACTCATTATCGAAACTAAGTTACCTCCTGTTGATGCTTACCTTAAAATCAGACACACAATAGATGAAATTAATGATATTATTGCTTCTTTAGGAAGAGATGAACTTGATTAATTGAAGGTGAAATACTTTTCATTATTACTTTTTTAATAAATATAAATCTTTTTTCTATTCAAATTAAGGTCTCACCCTTGCTTGGTAATGTCTGTTTTGGATCAACTGCCTATGGATTTGTTTTTAGCATTTAGTCTTTTGCAGAAATGTACAGCAAATCATATGGAATTTAAAAAGATTTCTTTACTAAGCTTCTATGGGGTAATTACTACTTCAACTCAGACACTAGAAAGTTTATGAACAAGCCTACAAAGGATTTCAATAAGCGTTGTTTTGTTGAATTTATTTTAGAACCTATTTATAAAATATTTTCTCATGTGGTCTCAAAAGAAAAAGACCAATTAAAACCTGTTTTAGGTAAGTTAGGAATCTACTTAAAGAATTCAGATTACAAGCTTGACATCAAACCTCTCCTTAAATTAGTCTTTACTACTTTCTTTGGCAACACTGGGTAAATTTCCTAATATAAATAAACTTGAGAAATTAATAGAATATTAATAAAAATAGTGCATTAGTTAGTATGGTAGCATAGCATATCCCCAGTGCAAAATAAGGTACTAAACTTAAAGTAGAGTAGAATTATGTTGGTAACAGAAAGAATCCAGCATTCGAAAAGATTAAAGAATGCGATCCTGAAGGTCCATTAGTTATTAACGTAGTAAAGTAATATAATAAATAAGACTGTATGAGCTTCGATGTGTTCGGCCGTGTTATTTCAGGTACAATTCGTAAAAACTAAACAGTGAAAGTTCTTGGTGAAAGATATAATCTTGAAGATGAGGAAGACATGACTGTTAAGGACGTTAGAAAGCTATTTATTTTTTAGGTAAATTAATTAAAGTCCATTTATTTATATAAAAAATAATAAGAAATCTAATGGATTTTTAATCATTCTAATCAGGCAAGATACAAAATTGAAGTCAATGAAATTACAGCTGGTAATTGGGTATTGATTGAAGGTATCGATTAATCTATTCAAAAATCTGCCACTATCATTAGCTAGGATGAATCTAGCAAGATTGAAATATTTAGACCTGTTAAGCATGACACAACTCCCGTTATTAAGGTTGCTATTGAGCCTCTAATTCCAAGTGAATTACCTAAAATGTTAGAAGGTCTCCGTAAAGTAAGTAAATCATACCCACTTTTAGTTACTAAGGTAGAAGAATCAGGTGAACATATTCTAATCGGTACAGGCGAGTTGTATATGGATTGTGTTCTTCATGATCTTCGTCGTATGTATTCTGATATAGAAATTAAGGTAAAATTATTATTATTTGAATTTATTAACTAAAATAATATCAAGCATTCTTTGGATATTTATATATAATTACTTTTTAATTTAAAAGGTCAGCGATCCTAGTGTTAGCTTTTGCGAAACAATTATTGATACCTCTTCTATAAAATGTTATGCAGATACTCCTAATAAGAAAAATAGATTAACTATGCTTGCATCTCAACTTGATAAAGGTCTTGCCAAAGATATAGAAAAAGAAGTCATTAGCTTAGATATGGAAAAACCTATTGTCAGCAAATTCTTCTAAGAGAAATATGACTGGGATATTTTAGCAGCTAGAAATGTTTGGAGTTTTGGACCTGAAAAAAGTGGTGCCAACGTTTTAATCGATGATACTCTTCCTAACGAAGTAGATAAAAACATATTGAGAGAATGCAAAGAGCACATCAATCAAGGTATGAATTTAAGATTATTGTATATTTAGTTCTATGCCATTAAATCAACAAATTAGCTAGTTTTTACCAATAAATATTGTTTATTCATCAAAGAGATTTTTGCTATTACCTAACCCTCATTTTTAACAACTCATTGCTCTCTATTAAATTTGTTATTATTTTAATCATCAAATAAACAAATAACAAAATTATATTTTTTCATTGGAAATAATTTATTTTTAAAAGTTTTCTCATTTAATCTTTTATCATTTTTTTGTGGATCTCTTTTGAAAATACATCCAACAAGATTAATTAATTTTAATGAATAAATTTTCAATAAAATAATATTGAATTTGCTATACATGAACAAGTTATTAACAATTAATTAAATCAAAATAGGACTGACTAATTTATTTATATGTTTTTAATGATACTTATGTATATTTTATTTGAATAGGTTTTTGTTGGGCAACTAGAGAAGGACCTTTGTGTGATGAGCCTGTAAGAAATGTAAAGTTCAAACTTATTGAAGCTAACATTTCAAATGAACCTTTGTACAGAGCTGGTGGTTAAATGATTCCAACTGCTCGTAGAACATGTTACAGTGCATTTTTAATGGCTTAACCACGTTTGATGGAACCTCTATTGTATGTTGAAATTTAATGTACTGCAGATGCTATTAACGGTTGTGTTAGTGTTCTCACAAAGAGAAGAGGTCATGTTGAAAAGCAAATAGCTAAGGCAGGTTCTCCTTTGTACACAGTTACTGCTTTCCTCCCTGCTATCGACTCATTTGGTTTTGAGACAGATTTACGTATTCACACTTGTGGTCAAGCTTTTTGTGTCAGTGTATTTGATTCATGGGACTTGCTTCCTGGTGATCCACTTGATAAATCAATCAAGCTCAATTTGTTAGAGCCTTCTCCTCCTTAAGATCTAGCCAGAGAATTTATGATTAAGACAAGGTAATAATTTTTTTCTCATAAACAGTAATTTAAAACATTTTTTACTTTTAAATAGGAGAAGAAAGGGTTTAAACGAAAATGTTTCTATTGTAAAATATTTCGATGACTCTGCTCTATTGGAAGCTTTAAAATAAGATAAAGATTATAAAGATTATATATGAAATATCAAAGCATTCAACTAATTCTATATGTAAATAAGTATGAAATTCTAAAGCTCAAATTCAATTTAAACAATAATTTATTTATTTATTTAAAATAAAATTTAATCAATATTTATTTGATAAAATGGGAATTATTGAAAAGTAAAAAATTTGAATAATATTAATTAATTTTAAGCTTAAATTTGAATAATTACTAGTATTAATGACTATCATTTATATGCAATTCATACTAATTATAATTTTATATTAATTTTATACAAGTAGCACGTTAAATAAATTAAAGCTTTCATTAGAATATTGATTGACTTGTATATTTTAAAAAGTTAAAAAATGAAATAATTTATAATAATTTCTTTATTTTAAACGAAGAACTCCTGAATCAAGCAGTATTTATATCGAATTTTATATAGAAAAAATCAAGTTAGGTTAATTAAATGGCATTAAAAAAATAGGATATTAACAAAACGACACATCTTCAAACCCTAGGTGGTTTTAACTCTAAATATTCGCATTTTTTAAATTTGAAATTTTTTAGAAATCCTGTATTATTTTTCTTAACTTTATAATTTTATTTGCTAGAAAACACATAAGCAATCATACAAGATTATTTTCTTTAATATATATAATTGTTTTGATATTCTCAATTATTTTAATTAAAAAAAATACTTATCTTCTCAAATACTACTATAAAAATAATTGTTTTTAATATAATAAAAAATTTTATAATCTTCTTAATTAGTATAAAATGTTTGGTGTTTTAAATTTATTAATAATTAATTATATTGTTTAGATTTATAATTAGGTGTTATATGTATAACTTAAAGTAGTTAATATAATTTTACAGTATTAGCAAATAAAATGTTAGAATATTAAAAAAATAATAAAGTGTTTATTTTATAAGAGTAATTTTATAGAAGAATAACTTATGAGAGTAAAGAAAATAATTAATATTTTACTATATATTGTGCTAATTTTGATAATTTAGTCAAATAATAACCATGTTTTAATAGAATTATAAAAGTAATTTAATAATCAAGAGAATTTAAATTATATTAATTCTAATGTTAAAAAAAGTTTAAAGTTTGAAAATTTAAAATAAAATACTAATTATGTAATAAAAGCCATTTAGTAATTTATGTATACAAGAGGTAATATTAAAGATAAAATAAGATTTTACCTGTTAATAGATAATTAAGTTTATGTTTCTAATACATTTTTCGAATCAAGAGATACTCTATTTTAAGATAGCGATTTTAATATTGTTGTTTAAGCTACAACTTCATAAAAAACTAAAACAAAAAATAAAGTATTAAACAGTGTAATAAGGTTTGATTGATTGAGTTATTAATATAAGAATTAAAACATCATCTATTTTTTAAATATATATTAAGTTTTAAATTTATTTTTAATTTTATATTTATATACTAATGACATGTTTAGAATAAATGAACTCATAACATCTTTTAAATTAACCTTAATAATAATTAAATTACTTAAATTAATGTATTCAAGGATTTGGTATTTAACTAATTTAAGATAAAAAACATTCATATATTTAATACAAATATATATTCTTTACAAACTAAAAGTTTAAAATTTAATGCGAATATTTAAAGTTAAAACCACCTAGGGTTTGAAGTGGTGTCGTGTTTTTAATATCCTATTTTTTATAAACTATTTAAACTATTTAAAACCTGCACATTTAATCATTAAAATAGCCCATATTTTGTAATAATTTTAGAGAACAACAAAAAACTCAAAAATAGTCATTGATAAAAGCCATTTAAAAAATAATAGGTTTTAATTTTTGAGACTAATACAAATAAATAAGTTTTTTTTCAATCTATTTTATTATGCAATTTATAAAAGCTGAAAAAAATAAATAATAAACATTAAAATATGTTTTTTTGAAGTTATTTTTGTAGTGTTGAGAAAATTTTTGAATTATAAAGTAGAAAAATCACTTAACAATAGTAAGTGTTTTGGTTTATGGCAATTTTGAATTATATTTTCATTATTATCCAAATAGAATTGGTTTTTAATCAAAAATATAAAATAGAGATTTTTCATGACTAGAATCAGTTGTTTGTTTTTAATTTAGTTTGATAAATTTTTAAATTGTTGATTAACAGGTTTTATTAATTTATAATTGAATAAGGTATTCATTCATTTAGAGCATCAATATATAGAAAGTAAATGAATTGTATAGATTAAAAAAATAAAATATTATTAGAAAAACAAGAGAATGAATGATAAGATTTTGGAAGATATGCAATTTACAGATAGAGTGAACGAACAAAATTATGAGAAAACATCTTTTAAATCATTATTTTACTTACTTAATTTGTATATATATTTGTTTCTTTATTAGAAAATTTATATCATTTTATTACGTTTATCACATTAATTTTACCACTTGGTTTGATTACATCGATTTCAACAGCATCCTCCCTTTTTCTTTTTGTCCTTATCATCGGTTTTTGTGGGATTCTATAACTTTTGGCCTTTATTTGCATTTTCGTTATTATTACTTGGCTATTATGGTTGTCCTGACTTATTGTCTGTCTATAACTACAAATTAGGACTTTCGCTTTAGTTTCCTCCACTGAGTGTCATAGATAAATTCTTAAAAAAGCTGCTAATATTTTATCCTGTTTTTGCAGAGACTTCACAGAAGTTAAGACCAAATTACTTTGCTTTTGCCTATCCTTCTTCAAGAGAAACTTTTCTGCATTAATTGATTGATAAAATAAAAAATTTAGTCTTCTTAATTATGTTAATAGTAAATAACTGAAAAAAAAATAAATTATTTTATTTATCAAATAATTACCTATCTTCTAAATCAGATTTGTTTCCCAAAATAAAAATAAAAGCATTATTTCCTCTTTCTTCCTTAACTTCTTCTACCCATTTAGTGACATTGCTAAAGGAATTTTGATCTATTTAATATTTCAAAATAAATATTGATCGTTAGAAGCAGTAATAAATAATAAATATAAAATATTTTTCCTAATAAATTTAGATTATAAAATAGAGTTTACTGGTAATGTCATAAACTATGATTGCTGCATTTGAATCTCTAATATAACTGGGAATCAAACTCTTAAAACGTTCTTATCCAGCAGTATCCCAAAGTTGAAGCCTCAAAGTTTTATTATCCATTTATAAGGTTTTGCAAATGAAATCAATACCAACAGTAGGCTAACATTTTAAATAATAAGATTGAATATAACGAATGATTAAAATTAATAATTTTATTATAAATTTAATATGCGAAGCATTCATTATATGGCATACATCTTAGAACTAACTGCATTTAAGTGTTTTAATATTAATAATCTTGATAATACTATACTTATTCACTTCCAGTGAAGTTATCGTAAATAAAACGATTGATGATAGAAGTCTTTCCTACTGATTAGTCACCAAGAAAAACTATTTTAAATTTAACAACTGGTCCTGTAGTAGTATTTTGCATTCCTGTTAGCTATTTATTTATTGCTTTTAATAAATCTTCCTTTTTATTTTCTTTTAATTTATACTTTTTGAGAGGAATTATTAATTAAGTTAATGATATAAATTGTTTTCACATAGTTAATTTAATAATTTACATAAATTCTGAAATATAATCAATTTAAATTTTTTTTATTTTTTGAATAATTTTTATTGAATTTTATTCTGCTTGCTTTTGAAAAACTGATTCATTTATTGAAATTAATGAATTAATTAATTGGTTGATTGATTGATTGATTGATATATTGATTTAAAACAATAATTTTTTCTAAAGCCTGTTAATTTCTTTCATTTGGTTTGCACTCAACTTATATAGAAAAAGATAGTGATGTAAAAAAGTTCATCTAATTAATTCAAAAAAAATATTTTTTTTATTCTAAACAATTTCTCTAAAACCTTTCCCTCCATATAATTATTTCAAGTATATTAAATAAAATTGCATGTATATTAAAAAATTTTAAGCATTTAATAAATTTTATATTTAATTTAATTAGTTAATTTTTTAACGAAATAAAATGTTATAATTAGATGGTTGCTTAAAATCTAAATAAATACACACAACAAAAAATTTTAAAGTTCAATCCTTATTTTATGGCATATTTAAATTAATTAAAATATTATTGTATTGTTAGTGATTATTATTTAATAAAATACTAAAACATTTAATTAATTATTCTTTTGAAAACCCTGTTTTAGTAATAATTGTATTAGTATTTAAAATATACTATTTATTTTGGTAGAAGGGAATAAAAGTCTAGTCATTATTTTCTACATGATTAGTATTAAAAATCGTTTAAAAAATAAAAAAGAGTTTTTTTTGAAAAAAACTGAACAATTATTTAATATTTAGAATATCAAGAAAGTTAATTTTTTGATATTGATTAATTTTTTAAAAAATTTTATGATTAAAATCTACATTTGCTTTTGATTTGATAGATAAAAGTATTAGCTTATTTTAAGGTTCACTCATACTAGGTACTGCAAACAAAATTTTATTGATTAATTCAAATTGTTACTTATCATAATTTTATTTATTTAACCATAAGAAAGAAAAAAATGTATTTATTTATTTTTAATAGGAGAGTTAAATAAAAAATATTAAAATGACATATATGAAATATTTTATTTAATATAAGTTATAATTTTATTAGATATGAAGGTAGGTACTATTTTATAAAGTATAAATGGATATCAATCAAAGCTATATAGTATAAAAGTATTTTAAATTTAAAAATATTGATCTAACTGGTTGATTGTATCAAATTAAGTAGGCATGTAAGCAGAGGAATAAGAAGACAATGAATGTAGGAGGATGTTGATATATTAATTAAATCTACTTAATTTACAACAATTTAGTTAAATTACATAAGCTGCCAGTCTTTTTCATTTTTTAAATAGAATTATTTTTAATTTATTTTGAGGAAGTCTAATTAGATGAATTATTTTATTAATTAATTAAAACATGAAGAAGTTTGTTTATTTGTTTGTTTTATTATTAGCTTACTTGCTTTTTTTCAGCCTTTTTTGATTTTAAATGTTAGCCTCTACCATTTTTATCAATTTCTCTCTATCAATTAACTGAATTTTTTATGTTTTTTATTAATTTGTTTGGAAGATAGTGTCTTTTTATACAATTTAAATAATTCTACTAAGGTGATACGTAGATTCGATTAATTAATTTTCTTTTTTAAATCAGTTATTTGTTGGTTTGTTTGAGTGTGTAATATAAATGTTTAGTGTTTTAGGAGAAGAGGTTATGGAAAGTTTGGTAGTTTAAGTTGCTATGAAAGTTAGTTATTTATGTTTTCATTTAATCGTTGATAGGCTGACTGGTTAATTCATTTAAAATCTCAAAGTAATATTTAGTAAAGTAGAAAAGTAAGTATTTCTTTTGTTTTTTACAGACTCAATTTATAAATTAGGAGACATCTTCAGCATCACAAATATTCTCATCAAAGAGTATATTGTTATTGTTTCTTTTGCGCTTTTTCTTCTAAATATTTTCAGGCTGAGTGCTCGTTGATGAAGTTCTTTCACTTTCATCTCCCTTCAAATCAGAAAAATCTTTGAATCTTAATTTTTCAAGCTATTAGGCCTAAAGAATATTTTTTTCTTGCTTAGCCCTTTGTTGTAACTGTACCTGAATTGCAAGTTACGTTTGATTAATCATTTAGATCATATTTTGCACTATTTGTTAGTTACTAAGCTTTTGGATTACCAGAGTACCGTTTCTTCCTAGTGCATTTTTTATCTCCTCATTTATTTAGTCAATCTCTTCTTAACTTTTTGCATATCCAATCGCTTAACGAGGACCTTAATGTTAATTTGCCTATGTTTCATTCATCTTATTGAAATCTTTAAATACATCATTGAAGTAAATGTCTTCATCGTCTGGATCATTTTCTTCAGTGGATTCATCTGAATGTTTATTTCTCTTTAGGATATTTCTCTTAAGAGGATACCCATAATTAACTCCATTATTAGCTTCTATCAAGTTTGCATTTTCTTCATCTCCTTCATCATCTGATCCCATATATTAAATAGAGTTATTATGAGCTTATGTAGGAGAATCATATGTGGACTCTAATGTTGGGTTTGTGCATTAGTTATTATGAGGAACATAATTATCCATATAATTATTTCTTCTAGAGGTGTTTATGTACATAGCATTAGAAGTGAATTCAGTTCCTCTTTTTTCAGAAACTGAGTTATTCTTTTAGCCTGATTAAATCCTGTAAATATCTTGATTACTGAAATCGTTTTGGTATTGCATTCCATGATCTTAAAACCCTTATTCGGTAAAATTTAAAAGATCTGGCCCGTCAAAGCATATATCATCAGATTCCAAAACTTTGGAACTGTTGTATTAGTCTGTGAATATAATAATTTGGTTTTGTTATATACCTAGTTCTAATAAGCTTTTATTAGATTTATATTCAGCAGATTAGTTATTATTTTCGAGCAAAAAAAAATGATCATCAGCTCCTTCATCTAGTATTTTTTTATCTTACTAAACTTATTCACTGCTGCTTTCCTTTCTGACTTAAATTGAAGTTTTACGCATATCTACAGCCATCTGTGCATAATCGATATTCATCCTTTTAGTTATTACTTTTAAGATATGGGAAAGAGACTTATTTTTAGGATAGTAACCAACTTCAATAATAGTTTTTTCTTTATGTTTAATGATAATGCCTAGCTATATAGTATCAAGATCAATATATTAGTTTTCTTTTAAACTGTCACTTCCTTCCATAAAGCTAGTAATTACCTTGTCATTTAAATCAGTATGACTCTAAATATCATCAACAAAAAATCTAATACTTGGGCCTACATTAAAAAATAATATATTGAAACAATCATTTATTTATTTAAATTTTAGAATAGAAGAAAAAACATTTAGTTTTAGAGGAATTAAAATAGACTAAAAAGATATTTATTTATTCACTTATTTACTAACTTTGTTATTATATTTTTAACAAACCAATTTAAATCTTAACATTCATTTTCAAACTTTGTTTCAGTGGTAAAATTAAATTTATTTAAATTTAAAATTAAATATTCTTTTATAACTATCTTTGCATATCAATGTGTTTTTATTTATTTATTTATTAATCTATCTAAAAATTAGCTAGCTAGCTGATGATAATATATTCAATGATTTGATTTAGTTTTATCAATATTTGTTTAGCTCTTTAGATTCTAATGAGACACTTTAAATAAATTTGTATATATGAATGAATGAATTATGCGTATACCAATAAATAAATGAATTCATTATAAAAAATTGATATTGATATCTTTTTCTCAATTATTATTGAGAAATCAAATGTTTACAACCATTCTTTCGAGATAAATTTATTTGATTTTTATCAAGGATTTTTAAAAATTTGGTTTCATATTTTTGAAAATCAACAAATTTAAATATCACAATCATTTTTTGATTTTGAATAAGTTTAGTGAAAAATACAAATATTTTATTCTAAAATTAAAACTATTTTTTTATATTTAAAAAGAAAAACTATTTTATTTTAATACCTCCATAATTCTATTGTATGAGCATGTTGTAGGCCTCTCCGTTTATTAAAGAAAAGTCTTTGTTTACAGAGAGTGATGGATTAATCATAAAATAGTCTTGCATAGTTTTAATACTATCTTTGTTTAATTCCTTCATTTTAGTGATAAGATTTGTCCTCTCTTCGTAGTCGCCTTCTTTTCTTTAATTCAAAAAAAATTAATAAAACCAATAAATCTTAAAACAAAAATAATTGTGTTTTTCTAAATTAACTCCTTTTAACAAACATAAAAAACTCAAAATAATAAATATAATTTATTTGTTTACATCAGTTTTGAGTTATCAAATTTATTTTCTTGAGCTAATAATATATCGCTTTCTTCCATATCGAAATCATAAACTTCAATGACTATCATTAGCTGACTTTTGAAATCATTCCACCTATTAAATATAGAAAAATGATAGATTTTTATCAAATATTTAAAGGAGAAAATAACTAATATTTTCAAGTAGAATTATTTATATTTTTTGTTCTTAAAATACTAGCAAAAAAAAGAAATGGTGAAATTCATTTTAGGTAATTTAAAGGTATATTGATTGATCTAATCTATTTTAGAAGGCTGAACAAATAAATGAAGGTAATTAATCAATGTAATGAGAGTATTGCTAGCATTTTGTATCAATGAAATTAGTAATCAAAATACAAATTCATTATTAATCTGATTAAAATGCAATATTGTTTGCAAAAATTAATTTTTGGTTATAAAAGCAATAAGTTAATTTTTTGGAAGAAAATTTTTGTGCTGATAATATTTTAATTTAACCCTTTCCCATTTTTAAATTGCTTACCAGTTTGTTTCAATAGCATATCTTTCCTGAGAGTCTTTGTTGTTCAGAGCTTACATAAATTTTTCAGCCCAGCATTTTTTATTTCCCATCATTCAGCTTAGTTTTATTTTAATTTATATTTGCTTTATACGAAATACTTGTTTATTTGTTTCCTTGAGCTTCAATAAAGAACGCTTTTCTTCTGCTGATAAAATTTATTTTTTCAAAAAGATTTTAACTCTCCTTTTTTATTTTTTTTTAGATAATTCCTTTTAGTATTTGTTGTGGATTGTATTATCTAAGAATATTTCCTTCAATACTTTATGATCTGGCTTCAAAAGCAATATTAAGATTAAGCAATTAGACAACTTTTTTCTTAAAATTATTTTAAGAAAATTAATATTTTCTTTCTCAATAGATTTAGTAAGATGCAAGAAGCGGTTAGATGGGACAAAATGATATTTACACTCGTAAATGCTTTCCTGATTGCCTCTTTCTTTTCGGTTTTTTTATTTTTTTCTATGTCACTTAAATATCTCTCTAAATTTTTTCTTTCTCTTACTTTATTAATTTTTAAAAGAATATTAGACTCGTTTTAAAAGAGATAGGAAAATCTCTACGTATAAATCATTCTAAAGCAAACTCATTATTGATTGATTGTTTGATAGATTATTTATTTATTAGACTATTTTTTGTTTTTGGTACATTCAATATTATTCAATATCAAATTGGCTTTAAGGCTAATCATTAATAGTCATTCATAACAAGAAAATTAAACAAATTATCAGCAATCTAAGCAAATAACTTATCATTCATATATATATTTTTTTTTTGAGTTATAGATAAGTGAGCGAACACACCTATTTTTTGATCATCTATAATCAATCCATTTTTACATTAATAAGTACTTAAAAAAAAAAATTTTATTTTAAAGCTGATATTTTATTTAGTATTGCAAGTGAATGTTATACAACCTCAAGGTATTTTTATGAATATTAAAAAATATATTTTTTTAAACACACTTTTTTAAAAAAAGAACCCCGCTATTTACCACTTTAAAAAGTAAAACAAAAAGCAAAATATTTTACTAATCTAATTTATATTTCAAAAGAATAAAAGTGCTTATGACCAATTTAAAAATGTTCTTTTATGAATTATTTTAGTCCTCCTATTAATATTTTCATTTTATAATACAGTTTGTCTTTAAAAAGTAAGTTAGTTTATTTCAACAGAACTATATTTTAACTATTAAATTAATTACATTTCATATTTTGGATTTCATATAAAATAAAGAATTTATTTGAAACTTATATAAAATTCAATATAACGATGCAACAAATAAGTTAACAAATGCAATAAATTTTAAGTTAAGCTTTTACTAATATTCTAATAATTAATTATCAATCAATTTTAATAACTAAATCATTGTATCTTCATATGATATTCCCATTAATCGTTTTATGATTATCAATGAAAGTAACATTTCTGAAAATTGTAAATTTAAAAAAAATATTCATATATTGTTCTTGTAAACATATTTATTTTTCAACTATCCTGATTCATAAATTTCACATACTAAAAAAGTTATTTTCAAAGATGAAAATAAAATTTTGTTAATTTTTTTTTGAAAAATATTTTATTCCTTAATAAAAGATTATTTAAATGTTTTGATATAAATTTGGATTATTAATCATCATTTAAAAATAACAAATAAATAAAATAAAATTATGAGTTATTAATTAATAGATCTTTTTGGTTTTATAAAAAATAGTTAAATTTTATCTTAAATATAAAAGAGAAATATTTTTAATTAGTTAATTTTTTTATTTTCATAATTTCTAATCCAAAAGTAAAATTTTTTCAGCTTATTTTGAATTGAATTTTTTTAATGCTAGTTTATACAATATGTTGTTTCTATATAAATATCTTTCCTTCTTAGTTAATCGATAATAAATAAATACAGTTTAAATTTAAATTTAATTAATTTTTAACTTATTTTTTTTTTCAAACATACAAAAAGCTTTTATTTTATTCATATTTTTATTCAAGATTGTCAATCAATTATTGTTCAATTTACTCTAGTTGTTAAATTTTTACTTTTAGCTATTCTTGCTACTCTTACTCTTGTTCTATTTTATTCATTTAGCTTATTTTGCTTTATTACAAAGCTTGAGTTGCTCTGTTTGTTTTATCTTCTACAAGCTTACGCTCTAAATTTTTTATACTGCTAATGATAAAGCTGTTTCGAAGAGCTTCTTAGTTTCTCGTTTCGTCAAGCAAGGATTTATTAGATAAATTTACTTCTTTAACTTAATTTGCAATATGCCTTTTTTACATTTGCAATTGCATTTTACTCTATTCTAATCTCTCTTTAGATTAGATTCTGCCTTACGATATTTTCCTCTTCATTTCTTTGATTTATTCCTATTGTCTACATTTTAGATTCTACAATCTAAAGTTATCTTCTTTATTTTTCATTTTGACTTAGCTCATATCTTCCTTTCTCTATGTAATTAGTTGTAACTTTCTTTCTAAATTTTCATCTTCATTTACTAGTTTTCTTATGCGATTTTCTAGACATTATACATGCTGCTTGAGTCTATTTGTAGACATTTTATTTTCTTAAAGCTCAGTACCTAGCTCCTCTGTAGTAGTTATAAAACTTCTTTCTATTTTTGATTAGTCTACAGTTTAATTATTTGAATGTTTAGATAGCTTTTATCTTGATTTCTCGTTTTATTATTGGTATTATTATTACTGCTATTGCTTTTATATTTAATTCAATCTTTACATTAAATATTAAGACTCCAATTACTTGCCACCATAATCAATTTCATTTACTTGTTTATCATAATTATCTAATTAATTACATTAATTATCTATTTAATATCTTTTGTTTTCTAATTACTTTTGATAATTATCTATTTACTGTTGCCTTAAAAACTCTGAGCTATTATTGTAATTTTAAAATGATTAATTGTTCTCTTTTTAATCTAATTATATATCTATTGGATGAAAAAATTAATGTTGGTAGCTGTGATTTCCAATTTATTATGTTTAATTTGCATTTTTGTTTGAATTCTAAAAGTTAAAATATGGAAATGAGTTTCTAACATCTTAGTTCTTTGTTGAATGCAGCTAATTTTAGCTTTAAGGTAAATATTAGTATGACTCAAATAGAGATTAATCTGTCTGCATTCTCTATAAATCAGTAGTTGTTTCGGGAATTTGCTAAAATTCAATTGATTTTTAAAGAGTATACTAATTAACTTGCTATTAGTATAAGGGATCAACTCTGTAACTAGAGCAATCGCTTGTTAAGAAATGCAAGGCTTAGCTATTATTATACTACTTTGGTGTAGTCATTAAATTTAGAGCCTATCTATCTGTTCCAACTGAGGTTTATTGATAGTTAGGCATTTAGTAAGATTCGTGGCAAATATTCTAATAAGGATTATTTAAATTTTAATTACTAACTTTTTGCTTTTCTAGAGTGTTCAATGATGACAAATTATTATTGCTATAATTTTAATAAGGTGTTGAGACAAGGGATTAATTAAATTAGTCTTTAATTGAGTTTTAATTCAATTGTGAATTATCTTAAACATAAATTTATTTGTTAGCAAACTGCTAAGGGACAAAATATCCTAAACTTTTTGAAGTTAGGCTCTTTTCTTGTGAGAGAGATCTTTGCTCAATAATTTTATTAAGTTTTGCATTAGAAGTAGGGCTGATTTGGTGTTTATTGCTTCTTTAATTGCTCTAAGGAGAAGCATTTACTGAGTCACTAGTCTTATTCATAACGAAAGCGTCCTATTTAATAATTTATCTACTAATAGGGATACTAGTGTTATCAATAATTTTCATAACACTGAACTTATTTTAGTTTTATTTTGGCGTATTCATTCCCCCTTGATTGTATGTATAACTGGAACTTAGATTATTATTAACAGTGCTATTTATTAAGTTAAAGCCATTATTTTGCATTTGCAAAGAATTTATTGTGTTTGTTTCCATGCTTGAAAAAATCTTCAAAGAATTATCTATATTTTTAGCCTCAAAACTCAATTCACTAATTTCATAATTGCTTTTCTGATTATTTAATTTTTTTAATCCTGTTGAACCATGTTCTTATTATTCTGGTTTTTCTTTTTTTAAAGTATCTTAACTACTCTAAAAAACCATCACACTCTATTCATTATCTGATAATTGATCTTTTTTAAAATTCTATTAATTTATTTCACTGATTCCTTATTACTCCTTTCTAAATTAATTTGGTTTAGAAGATCCCATGGTCTAAAGCTATTACAAAATTCTGTTTGAATTACCTTGTATTAAATAATTCTCAGTATATTAAGGATCTATATTTGATTTAAAATAAAATTAAATTAAAGGAATTTCAATTATTATATATATTATTACTTATATTTGTTATTGGAATAAGAGAAACATCAGATGGCTTTTATTCATTTTAATTTATCATGCTTTCAAATTATTTTTACAAGTTGTCTTTTTAGTCTCTGCCTAACTCTTTTGAATCTGAATTTTCAAGGAAAAAAGGATAATTTTCTCTAAGATGCTTCTCACTGCTTGTTTGCAGTGATTCATTTTTTTTACTACGTTTGACATCATCTTATTATTATTCTATCAAAATTTAAGGTAATTAAGGCTCCACCATTTGGGAGTTTATTTGCAAAATCGGATTTGCAGTTTGATTTGCGTTTGTTGAATTGCTAAAAAAGTTACCTTAAACTTTTTGAATTGTAGAATAATCGTTTTCAATAGTGCTAGGAAGTGTTTAGTTATTAGCATTATTAGCCAAATTTGATTAATAGTTGCTATTATTTTTTGTACTATTTAAAGTATTTAATGAATTTATTTATTAGGTCAAGCCAGACTTTAATGACTGACTTTCTCTAACCTGCTTAAATCCATTAAATCCTAACGAAACTGGTATTTTTTAAATTGAATGATAATTCTGTTAATTTTAGAATGAATCTTCAATATTATCTTGCCATAAGCTATCAGTTCCATAAGCATTTGAGCTTTTCTTATTTGAACTTTATTAAGAAATAATCAAATTATCAATCTATTATTAGTCTTGTCTTGGATTTTCAGAGTCTTTTCTTTCTTAATCGATAGCATTTTCTGATTGCTATTCAAAATATTTTTTCTTTTAATTTGATTATAAAAACTTGATTTAAGAAGGAGTAGGATGTTCTTTTCCAATTTACGATTAAGCTATCATCATTTAACGATAAATCAGACTGCTTTCAGACATATCATTTTGTTATATCATTTTATTACTCAAATCTAAATTTTTCTTAGGAGACTATTCATTACTTTTTAGCACTTTGTTAATTTCAACTTATTCACTTAAATTTTCCTCATATTGATCATTTTAATTTGTAATATCTGCCTCCGTCGCAAATCTAGAACCATCTTGTTATTTTAAAATATTTTTTTGTCGTTATTTTTTTAAAAAGATGGTTATTCTATAAAAAAAATGATTTTTCATAGTTTTAATAAATATTTATTTTAAACTAATTTAATATTGTTAATTTTTATTTTAATCAGATGATAAGTAGTATATTATGGTAAAGCAAGTTAATGGCAGTCATTTAAACTTTTATTTTATCATTTCTCCATGATCATTTTTACAAAATTTATGAAAAAAATAGTGAAATAATTGTTAATTAAATTTATGAATTTGTTTTTATTTAAATTGACAAAATAAAAAAAATGTTCTAATAATTTAAAAAAACAATTTTTCTGGTTTATTTTAAGTAAATGTTTTTCTCAATTTAACTTTGAAATAAACATATCCTTTTTTTGAGTAAAATTATTGATTTTTGTATGAAAAAAATTGGAAAAATATTACTTTTTGAAGATTTTTGCTTTTTACTGTCGGATAAAACCTTTTGTTTAATTGAAATGGCCTTTGTAGAATTTTTAAAAAGTATTCCATTTTGATTTATTTCACCCTTCGGAGTAATTGTGTCTTTTTTTGAAGGTGGAGAGAATTTTATTTACTGATTATTGTGATGTAAGTTCGAAGTTGATTTTGTTCGCTAGTTTAAACATTTCTTGTTATTTTTCTTTTCTTAGCTAACTTAAATATTATTGCTACTATAATTATTTTATTTTTGCTAGTTTAAAGTGTTAGGGCTTATTAGAGGTGAAACTGTCTGGTTTGTAGTGCTAGCTCCGCTTCTATTAGTTTAAGAATAGAAGTTGCTTACTTTCAAGTTTTATTAATTCGAACTTTCCTAAACATTTTTTAACATTTATTTTCTAGAGTTGCTGCTATAATTTCTTTCATTTGAAGTGCTTTTTTGAGTGTTGTTTGAATTAACTTATTAGTTCAACTTTTATTTTTTATTCATAGCTAGTTTATTTTCTTTCAAAGGTCTGTTCAAGTTTTTAGTGCTATTTGATATTCCATTTTTAATAAAATCCATTAATGATTTTGTTTTTTTATGAGATGGCGACTTAGAAGATGTTGCTACTTTGAGGTACTAAGATTTTGGAGTCAAGTTTAATAATCCTTCGTTTGCATTATTGTTATTGTAATTAGAAATATTATTTTGAGAGTTTTGCTCTCTGCCTGAAGGAGTTCTGTTGGAAGGTGGCTAGGGAGGTTTTTTAAGCATAAATTCGCTCATATCAACTTAAATTCTTTAAGGGTGAATGACTATATTACTTGAAGACGAGTTTCTTACAAGTGATTTATTAACATTTGCTATTGATTTAATTCTGCTATCTGTAACTTCACTTCCTTTGCATTTTGATTGATTTCCTCTTATTTAAGGAGATATATCCCTATTGCTATTAGTGTATTAGCTTGATTAAGTATCAAATCCATTTGATTAATTCTTTTTTAGAATTGAGTCATTAGATTATCCACTTACGTACTATTAGTATTTCTATTCTATCAAATAGTCATTGTATTGATTTTAAATTTCAGATTGATAAGGTGATTAGGAACTTTGATACACACTTGAATTATTTGTTTCATTTTATAAGTTTTTTTAGAATTCTGGATTTTTGTTTGCATTTTGATTTTAGAAAATTTATAGCTATTCTGAAGAATATTAAGTAAAAGGTTGTATTTAATTTGAAAACTGCTAGCTTTGAATATCTCTATCATTATGATATATTTCTCCATTGCTTGGAAATCCTTGCGGTGCTAAATTTTAATGGAATTAAGAAAAATAATAGCTTCCCTGAGGTACTTGTTACTAATGCTACTTATTAGATGGAGAAGTAAAATTTGGAGTAGGAGAATTAACTTAGTTTCCCTCTTTTAAGCCTTGCTAGTTAACTATTGTAGAAAATTAATTTTATTATTAATTATTATCTAAGTTAGGCTATTTCATACCTTCATTAAACTCTATCTAAATCAATGGAGGTCTTCCCAGTTTTTACTTCATTTTGGTTTGTTAAAATATAAATTTTGAAAGAAGACTTTTGTATTTTTTTAATTAATCTTTTTTATAAGTATAATGAGAGGATGGATATTCATTCAATCAATCTAAAATAAAGTATTAATATTTAATCAATATTTGTTATAGTTGTTAGATTTCCACTCTTTTGAATTCTTTATTTAATTAGATTTATTAATTAAATGAATGACACTCACTCATTCATTCAATATTTATTAATCATTCTTTAAATTTTGAACTTAATTAAAAAATATATAGCAAACAACCTCTACAAACCAACAGAAAAAAAGTTAATAACTTTAAAATCAAATTTCAATTTTAGATAAAAAAAATCGAACTTAATTTATTTCTTTTTTTCTGATTATCATTTAAAAAATAATGATAAATTAAATAGTATTTTGTCTAATTTATGTTAAACAGATCCATCCCAATAAAAAATAATAATTTATCAGTTGAAATATTCAAAAAATTGAATCTTAAATGTAAAAATTTAATAAATACTTTTTAACTTAATTTATAATCAATTTAATTTTCATAAATTAATTTTTAATTTAAAATTTTACGAATATTTGTCTATTAAAAAAATTTTATAATTCTTTTGTTCTCCATATTAACTTATTAAGATTAAAAACTAAGAATATTTATTTAAGTTTAAAAAGTGATTTTTTCCAAAAAACTCATCTATTAATCAAGAAAAACATCAAAAGAACAAAAATTGGTATTTTTAATGTTGTTTAATGATTTTTAATTTGAAATTATAAGAATAAAAAAAACTATTCATGACTTTTTATTAAAATACAACATAAGGTTTAAATAAAAACATTATTTTAAATGTTTAATCTAATTTAAAATTTATTTGACGAATTTACTACATTCATTACAACTTATATGAGCTGCTAAAAAATAATTTTACAATTATGTTTAAAAATATGTAATTTTATTTAATTAAATCTTTTTTAGTAAAAAACATTCAAAGTATGAAAAGCTGATCATAATTATAAATATTTATGAATAAAATAAATATTTTACATAATTTTTTATAAAATAATATCAAAATAAATAGAAATATTATTTGATTTTTAACACAATTTCTAATTTATGATTGGATTTTTGATACAATAGGCCTCACTAATTGAGTTAGCTTTAACCTTTAGGGTTTGAGTTCTCAAATTCATGGATTTAATTTTATTTTAACTCAGCTTCATTTCCTGCTATTTCTGAAAAAATGCTTTTTGAAGAATCTAATCTAGGACTTAACAGTTAATTATCTTGGACTAAATTCATCATTTATTAGTTTTCGCTCTTGGGACTTAGGAAATTCTGATTATCTTCTTTCTATACTTGTGCTAATTGATTTGATATTTTGGAAACAGATATGTCTTATTTTTTTTCATTTCTATCTTCATCCGAGTTTGTATTTGATATTGTAACATTTTAAATATTTATTTTATCATTGTTATTCTTTAGAATAGAAGTTGGATTTAAAGATTATGAAATTTCAACATTTTGTGGAATAATTTATGTGTTTTAAATCAATGCGTCTCTCGAACTTTGGCTAATACCGAACAATGAAAGTAATTTTTAATCTAAAAGCTAAAGTATTTTAGTATCTAAAACACTTAAATTTTCTTTGCTTGCTATATTTTAATATGCTTAATATGCTTGTTGTGCCTTTTGAAGCTCAGTTCTGTTATCTTAGTAATGATCATCCATTTCAAATTAAATGTCAGCTTCTTTTTTACAAAAACCATAATTTGACCTTATTGTAGGCTTTGGAATATACTCAAATAGTCTAAGTTAATCAGGGCTAAGCAGAATATTCTTTAATTTATCCACTTCCATCAGCTTTTTAATAACATATAAAACATCTAAGTGATAATAAACCTAATCTATACTATAATCAATGATTTTCTTTTTTTGCTTAATCTTTTAACCAAATGGCCATAAGAAGAATTTTAAATACTCCAAAGTGTTTAAAGTCATGCTGCTTGTTGCTTTTTACATCAGCCTTTTAAACATGCTTTCTTTTAACTTTTATTTTTTCTCTTCTAATTTTTGTTATTACTATTTTAATTTTTAATGGTCAGATGATAAATGGTAATCCAGTTCATCTTTTTGATTATTATTTTTTATTTCTTAATCCTAATTTTAGATAAGGTGCTATAAAAATTGTTTTTCATTCTCTTGTTACGAGTTATTTGATGATTCTTAGGGCTTACTTGACAGCATATCTTCTAATCCCTTTTTTTCTGAAGGAGGTTACAGTTTAACTTCCTGTTTTATGTTATTTTTAAGTGAGCTTCTTTTTGCGTTTGAGCTTAGGCTAGGGTTACATTAGGTTGTTGGGGTTAATTATTGTTAATTTTAGGTAAATTATGGATTAAATAAAATAGATTGATTATTACTATATGATTGGTTTGGATCAAGAGAAATTGGTTTAATTAACATACCTTTCAGCTCAGTTTAATTTACACTAGACTGGTCTTATTTAAAGTGTGATGAAATTTAATACTTTTGATTAGGAAGATTACTTTCAATTTATTTCTTCAAAAAACTTTATTGCATATAATCAATAGATATATCTTAACTAATTGGTGGGCTAATCTATTTTTTATATCCACCAGCAGCTTACTTTTAGCATTTCTAATTCAACTTTTTAATTTTCTCCTCTTCAAAGTTAACATTTTCATAGTTGAATGCCTCATTTATAATTTCTTTATTGAGATCAAGTTAAGAAAATCTTGAGCATATCAGAAAACCTATTGCAAGTAAAGACTAAGTAAAACCACCAATTTGGGAAATGATGTCATTCAAATTTTAATATTTTCTTGTATAAAGATTTTCCTTCTGTTTCTCAAAGCGGATGACCATCTAAAAGAAAAAATCTTAAAAAGTACTTGGATAAACCTATTTATTTTAAAGTGATTTAATGTTAAAAATTTTTGAATAAGTTTGTTTTAAATTATTTATCTTTCATTCATTTTTATATGCATAAATTCTGGTAAAAATTTAAAAATTAATTTTGATTCTTCAAATTGATGATTAATAAATAATTTTGGCATTATAAAGTTAAAATTAAATTTTAATTAGGTATGCTTACATTTTAATCTGCGTAACTGAAAGAAGGAAAATCTACAGTCTAGACATCAGAGCTAATCCACCCATAATCGCTTTAAACGTAGTTATTTCTCATTAAGAAACCAACACTCTTGGGCATTTGTAAACTTGTAGTAAAGTAAGTATCTCTTGAATAATGTTTGAATGGGTTTGATTTTTATGTGGGATCTATGATAACATCAGAAAATTGCATAGAAAAAAAAGAATAACCTAAGGTTTACTAAATGACAGAGTCCGACTTGCAATTTGTTTAGCATTTTTAAAGCTTGATGTTAATATACTAAAAAGATTCTGCATTGAAATCTCCTTCTATAAACAAATCCATATTTAGGGGAAAACAATACATGTTAGTAAAATCCAATTTCTCATAGTATTGCAGAGTATTTGCATCTGGAAAATTAGCTAAAGAGCATCTTGTTATGGGTACATTAGTGGTTACATATTAATCGTTTGCTTATCCAGTGACAGGGTCTACAGTAGTTGTCTTGTGTACATTTGAAACAGTTATTTTGTATATTTACTCATCAATGAATTAATTAAATTTAGCATCCTGCATACCAAAAGCTATTTAGAATGTATTTTGATTTATTTTGAATATTTTAGGGCTATCCACTTATCTTTCTTAGTATATAACTACAGGATTAGTTCTTTAAATGACTGAAGATATAATTACAATCAGACGTAGTATTATAATAGTAGCAATAGCAATTGTGAATATTGATCCAAAACGGGTATTATGGGTTGGCTACTTGTTAAATCTAAAAAGAATTTAGCTACCAAACAGATCTAGTTATTTCATTTTTTAATTCTGACTATTTATTTTTAAAAAATATTTATTGGTATTTTATTTAATTTATTATAAACTTTTGAAAACTTTAAAATTAGTATTAAAAGTACTTCAAATAAATTTTCTTTTTATTGATTTATTTTATTTCATAAATAATACTAAATCAAAATGTATAGTCAGTTAATATGAAACAAGCAAAAGTATATTTAAGTTTGACCTTTTCCTATATCTAAAACTAAGCAAATTTATTTTTATGATAACTTTTAAATACTTTGAAAAAAAATTATCTATCTTTCATATTTATACAAATGTTTTACTGAAAATCCTTACAAAAAAAGCATAAAAAGACTATAATGAATGAAAAAAAAATAAAAGAGAAGTAATCTAAAATAAATGAAAAGATATAAATTTATAAATTTGATGTAAAAGATTTAATTTAGTTCTGTAATCTAAAACTTTAGATTGATTTTTCATCAAAAAGTTTTTAATCAAAATAAATTATTTCTGATAAGACTTACAATCTTATTTTTTAAGATTAAAAGTCTTTTTTTTAATCCATGAATCCAATTTAAAGAAGATCATTTGCCTCACCAAATCTTTCTTACACATCTTACATAATTTGATTATTAAGTTTTTTCTATAAATTTTCTTCACCTTCTCTTACTTTTGTAATAATTTAAATAAAATTTATTCACTCTTGATTAGTATCAATATTTTTTGTCATACTAACTAAAGAAATTTAAGTAGAATTTTTAATAATATTACAAATAATATTATATTTACCATTAAATATTGTTTTATAATTATTCATGCTCTCGTCGTAGTAGCTTAACTAAAAAATACGATTAAAAGGTTCTTGAATTTAGTTAAACAAACACATTTTAGAATGCTTTAAAAATTGAGTTTAATTTTATTAGATTAATAAATCTTCAATAGACTTGATGACTGTTAAATTTATTTATTTATAACTAATTAATATTTCTTTTACTGAATTAATTTTTTCTAAAGGTGTGCGATTTAGTTGAAATGTAAAAAAGTGATTATTTTTTTATTATTATCTTACAGTCTAGCTTTTATTTAATAAGGATTCTCTATTTTTAAGTGAGGTTATAAATGTCATACTTTTCTAATCAATTTATTTATTAAAGTAATTATAAACCTAAAACTTTAATTTCCTATGATGGTTTCTGCTTTTATTTTAAAAGCTATTAAGTTAGTGAATAAGAAAGTCAAGATATTTTTCTAGCGTACCATATAATTTTTGATTATCTCAAAAATTCCATTCTTAGAAAAAATAAGATCAATTATCTTGAAAAACAAAAATATTTTGAAATAAATAACTAAATAGTTAAAAAATATTCAAAAATTTTATTGTATTTTTTAAAAATAAATTCTTTTATAATGTTTGATAGTATTGATATTGATGTTGATATATTGTTTTCATTTTTATTCAATAATAATAGTTGTTTTATTTAAGAATGTATTTATTTTATTAGTCAAATCATTTTTTTATATACTCAATAATTTACCACAAAAAATATATGAAAAATTATGTTAGCATAATAAAATTTAATGAATAAGAGTCAGAGACATTAAAGATAAGGATAAATATTTATAGAATTTCAATTTTAGTACTAAATCATCCTTATTGACATAAATAAGGATCAAAAACCAAAAATTAATATACCAAATGTTGGCATTTAATTTACAAGATTTATTTTAAAAAATCAACCTATTTTTATTAATTGATTGCAGTAAATTACATATAAAAATATTATTTTATAATATTAAAACAAATATTATACCTCAATTATTCAAATTACTTAAGTGAATGTTATTTTAATACTTTCTAATTATTGTCTAATATAGTTAATTTCATATTTTTGTTTATTTTATATGTCGGAGATAAATGTAAGTACGAGATAGGAGTTTAATTAAAATTGTATTTAATATTTATAGAAAAGGATATTTTAATATAAATGATAATCAAGAATAAACATGTTTTTCATTCTTTTAATTTATAAATTTTTAAAATATTTATTTGTCTTTCTTTAAGTTGCTTTTTTATCAAGTTTTTATTTAAATAAAATTCATTTGATTTAGATTATTTATGTGCAAATTTATAAATTGTTTTTATTTTTTATAGAAAAATCCATGTTTTGTAATTAGTAAGTGATAAAAAAACAAATACTTTTTAGTTTCATTGAAAAATTCTCAATTTTATTTTCTTTTAATTAAAAATAAATGTTGAAATATATATTTCTGACTCAATTCAAATATCAGTTTAAAAAACGTCTTTATTTGTAGAATAAACTATTTTAATTAATTTTATTAAATAATTTTAATCAGAATTATCCAAATATGCTATATTTAGGTAAAATTGAAGTGATGATTGAGTGAATATTAATTCTAAATTTATTCATAATAAATATTTAAGGCTTAAATTAAATATAGAAATAGATTATTTTATTAGCTGCCCAACAAACAAAAAAAATTAACTTTAATTCAATTTAAAATAGTTTTGATAATTTAAAATTAATTTGTTAAATGTAATGACTTATTTTTAAAAACGATTAAAAACACAGCCACTTACTTACTTATTGAGACTAATGATATCTGAAGAAAAAAAATAGATCTTTAATAAAAATTTAGGGTGTTTGAATTAATTTAATATTTTGGGATATATCAATAAGTCTATTGTTATCAGAAGTTGGAATTAGAGTTTGATTAGTTGTTTTTGCAAACATATATTGCGCAAATATTATTCAAATAATTCTTAAACAAAAAAACAAACAAACAAACAAACGAAGAGAATACTACTACTGTTGAAAATTAATATTTGAAATTAGATTATCTTTTCATAATTAATTTAACAAAAATGAGTAAATCAATTGTTTAGTCTTTACTATATTGTGGTTTTTACGCTATATGTTCAATTTGCTTCTCTCTTTCTGCTAAAAATCTCTTTAGAACTCATAATTTTTCAAATATCGGAATTGTAATTTCTATCATTCTATTAACATTTTATTCTGCCTAAAAATGATTAATTCTAAATCTTTTAAAATAAAAAATTAGCTTCTTCTGTTTGAATCATTTGTTAATGTGGTTATTTGCTCAATAATAAATGTGATTTAAATATTCTGTAGACCTAGCAAAAGAGTTATAAAGCATAAACTAGAGTAGGAGAAAGTTTAATTAAATGTAAGTCAAAAACCTAACTATAAAGATATAATGCATAAGTATTTTATGACATTGATATTTTCTTGCCTTTACCTTTCAAATGTTCTTTTTGGATTGAAAGCGTTTTAGTTCATTCCTATACCACTGTATTTATTTAATATTATTTTATTTAAATTCCATTTTAATCAACCCATTTTTATAAAATATAAGATTTCTTACTATCAGAAGAACTTTGATTTTCTTTATATATCTAGTCAATATTGTATTTGTGGCTCAATCTAATAGCTAGATTACAAATAAATAGAAACTATCTATCCTTTTAATCACCTTAGGAGCAATCGTAGCAGGGAGTGACAAAATGAATACAAATTTATTAGGATTCACATACTGCTTTTTGAACAACATTTTTTCAGCATGTCTGCTACAACTTGCAAAATATTTGAAAGACAAAAGCAACATGACTCCATTCTGTAAAATTTATTATTTAAAATTCTAAATCAAAATAAAATAATGAATAAATTAATAAAAAGAGCTGGTCTATAATAATAGCATTAATACTCTACCTCTTTTAGTAATATATTGCTTGATTACCAATGACGGTCAGGAGTTCATCCAAGCTTTGCCAAATTTTCCTCCTAGCTTTTATTATCACATTTCTTTGGTGGCAATATTTGGTATTTCAATTATTCAGATTGATTGATTAGAATAAAAAATAATTTTTTTATAATTTGAAAAAGGATTTTTGCTCAACTTCTCAACAAATCTATGTGCTATGAAAAACTCACCTTTTTCTATAGCTATAACTCACAATCTTAAGGTATTTTTTTGTTAAATAAATTTAGATTTAAAGAAATTAAATTGATAATAGGATATATTCTCATCTGTTTTTTCAATAATCATGTTTGATGATACAATCATTACTTTTGCTTTAGTAGGAGGATATATAATTTCTTTAGTTGGAAGTATAATATATACACTTTCAAAGATCGAAGCAACCAATAACAACGGAAGCAATAAAATTTTGTATTATTAATAATCATTTATGTATTCTCTTAACTCAATGCTAAATGAAACTAAATACAAGAATGCATAAAAAATCTATTTTTAAAAGAGCATTGAACAATAAAGTGAGAAAGATCTCGAATCAAATTAAAAAAACGTTAATCAAGTGTAAGAAAAAAGTGTTATTCCCCTTAAAACACTTCCTTTGTATAAGAGTTTATCTAAAAATATAAAGCAAATATCTAAATAAGATTGAAAGCTTAAAAAATATTATTTAAATTAACCTATTTAAACTGTATTTATTAATAATAAAAAATCAACTTTATAAATAAATAAATAAATAAATAAATAAATAAATAAAAATAATATATATAATATGTATTAATCAGTAATAAATTCATATATTATTAAATTAAATTATTTTCCTTAAATTTGATTATATTTTTTGTTAAAAATAAATTATTTTTTATTTAAAATCAATTTTATTATTTTGTTTTAATTCATTTATATTTAAAATAATTTTTTATTTAAGCTAATAATCCAATAAAAAAATCAAACAAAGAATTACATTTTTTAAATCTGAATCAGAATTTTTATGAATTGATTTACAAACAAATAATTTTATATTTTATTGAAAATAAATTAAAGTTTTTTATTTTTTCTGAAAATTAAGTTAATTATCTCATTTTTAAATTAATTGTTTTTTAAAATATATTTTAATTTCAAAATAAAGAGGTGCTTTCTTCTCCATCATTATAGTTGTTTTAAATTAAAGAATTACTTGGTTATTCAAAAGGCTTTTTAAGAATATTATTAATAAGATGTGATTAGAGAACCTGTATACTTAGCATTAATGCATACATGATAAGTAAAATAATAATATTCAGTGATCTAATAAAATATATTTTAGCTAAAATTGTTAAACTAATTGGATTTGATTCCTCAGCATTATTATTTGAATTCTATAGGTTCAAGTAATATATTATAATTTAGAAAGAAATCTCAATAATGACATAAATTTTACTAAGCAACTTTTCTTTCTTAAAATTTACATTAGCATACCTAATTTTTCTTTTGTTCACTAATTCTTTAAGCTTTATACCAATTTATTAAGCATAAAATAGTAGACAACTAAACTCTAAGAACTTTAAGTAAGGACTGTAGTATTTCATTTCTTACAAAATAGCATCTTTTGGGTCAACTTAAAACAAAGAGTCAATCAGCTAGATCAAATTTATAATTACAATTAATCCTATCAAGCCTATCAAAGAATAGTAGGCATTTCTTTGTTTTTTAAGGTTCTTTTGTAATAAAAATATAAAAAATAAGATTTTATTTGATAAAGTATGTTCAAAAATTACAATATTGTATTAATCATTGTAGTTATTTGTAAATGTTTCGCTTTCTTTTTCTTAGTCTTAGTAAAAATCTTGGAGAAGAGATTCTGCTTGAGTGCTATCAATATGCTCTTCATATTTATCTTTTTCTTGCTCAAATAGACTCTCACTTTCCTTTTCTTCTTCTTCTGAGCTGCTACCTTCATCATTATTTTTATCATTTTTAGTTTGTCCCATTTATATTTTTTTATAGAAGTTCTTCTCATCTAAAATTTTCTACTTGCTCACAAGATCATTATACTAGTAAAAATCCTTGTAGGATAAATCAAATTCTTTAAATTTAGGGTTTTTATTCTATTGTTGCTTAGACTGTGTGTAGAGCTTTTCTAAATTTCTTAGTTCTTCTAATTTACTATAACCTTAACTATTAGACATATCTTTACAATCAAATTATATTGTATATATTTATGTATGTTTATATATGTATGTATCTTAAGAGATTAAATATTTTGCAAATAAAAAAAATAGCTTGATTACTAAGTATTCCGTTTAATACTTACAGCAAATTTTCAAAAAAAGTACTAGATATTTTTAAAAATTATAATAAATTTTTTAAGAGATAAGATACATATGCAAAATAAAAATTAGCTAGATTACTAAGAATTCCGTTTAATACTTACATCAAATTTTCTAAAAAGGTACTAGATATTTTTTAAATATTATTATAAATTATATTCATAAATCCTATTTAAATCCTTATGACTTTCTTATTTTTTACATAAAACAAAATCAACAAGACATTTTTAATAAATTTAGCATTTTCAAATTAGAAATTATTTTATTTGATAGTTTTCCATTCCTTTTCTCTATTTTTATTTTTAAAAATCACTAAAACACATCTTTTTTTATGAGTAAACTAAAATTACATTCAAAATTAAAATAATAGTAATTATAATTATATCTGAAAGCTCAAAAAAATATTATTTTAAATAAATTCTCTTCAAATTTAAAAAGTAAAATTCACAAAATGAGTTTTCCTACTTTTATTAATATTTAGTATAGAAATTGTTTAAAGCTTGTATTAAAAATATTAAATAAATCATGAATGAAGCATGGTATGCGAATTAATTGATTGGACTGTAACTAAATTTAAATTTGTGCAAAAGCTATTAATTTTTTCCTCTAAAAATCTTTAAAGTAATTCACGATTTGATATTTATTAAAGAAAGTTATTAATATAAACATCTAATAATATTTAACGTATTTACACCCTTTGTCCAACAATAAAAATATAAATGAATTGAAATCTAAGATAATCCGTTTGAAGAAATTCTAAATATTTTCAACCAGCTAAAAATATTATAGACTGAAATGTTGAAATAATTTCAAAAGAAATGTGATTGATTTGATGGTTTTAGATAGATTTATTGATAATACTAAATTTGCTTTTAATTATTTCTTGAAATGAGTCAGCAATTAAAATCAAAATAAAGGCATCATAATTGCTATCACAATTAAAAAATTTTTGCATCACAATAAGTGTTTATGGTTAAATTAATTCGCAATAATTTAAACAAGAATAAAAACTAATTCATAAAAACAAAATCTAAATATTGTTTTCCGTAATTATTAGGTCTTACAAAGTTTGCGTAAGTCATTTAAAAAGAGTTAAATTTTAATCTTCAAAACAAAAAAATAGATTACAAATTCCAATTCCCAATGACTGGTTTATAATATAAGAATAACCTCATTTAAATGGACTAAAATTTTATCCATATTCTTTTTTATGATAAAAGCTAAATTGGATGTTCAATTTTAATATCAATTAACTAACTCGAACAATAATATTTACTAACTTATAAACAGACAAACAAATACATAAATATATTTATTAATTATTAATATACAATATTTCATTCTCATTGCATATTTATTTCGTAATCAATCTAACTTTATAAAAGAAAAATTTTACTATAAATATTTTTGACTCTTTTAAATCTCTTTTTTCCTTTAAATTAAACAGTATTTTCTCTGTGCTATGCATTCAAAATGTCCTAATATTTATAATATATTATATATATTTATTTGAATAGTTTATCCACTTAATACAATTCTTTACACTCAAAAAGATAGATAGCCTCAAATGCTAATTAAGAATATTTAAATTAGGAGAGTTAAGCCAAATTATAATGATACTCTGCTTACTGCGATAAATACTTTTGATTTTTGATTTCAAATATATGCTGTTTTTTCTTCTAAAGCTAAATTTAACAAAAAATGGTGAAAAACTAACCGAAAAATTTGAAGTCGAGTTATTAGTTTTATTTAAGATTTTTTTGATGTCTAAAAAGACAAACAAAGGTTCTAAATATGCCATCATCACTTCCTCTGAGATTGCGACAATTTAGTGACTGACGACAATTTTTATCACTTTTTAATTAAATTCTGACGGATTTAATTGAATAGTCAGTTGATATTGAAAATACCCTATCTAATACATATAAATTTTTGATATAATTATTTATTTTATTTATAATTATTATTTTCTTAATTAAATTCAATTCTACAGAAAAAATTACTGTTAACTTAGCACAATTTTGTACAAAAATATATTCGCTTTGAAGATAATTGTTGTTGATACAACTATTAAAATACTCATCTACATTAAATTAAATACAACTGACTAAAAAAATTAATTTCCTCCAAAATTACTTTATCAAATATTGTCGTTTTTAAAATGAGCACTCTTATTAATTGGTAAAATACTCTTAAAAGTCTCTTTCTTACTTAAAACAACTTACTTGAATCAGATTTAAATGTCTTGTAATCTCAAAGGTAATCTTTCAAATAACTTAATTTGATACTTAAATTTACGTTTAATAAAAAATTAGTTTTCTTACAAAAATTGCTTTCTTTTTTAACATATAAAATATAAATAATACTTTTTTTAGTTTACAATTAATCTATTTATTATTAATTAGACGTGCTTGCGCTGAAGAAATTTAAAAAAATTCAAAAAAGTAGAATTTAATTTCAAGTGTCTCTTAACAGTAATTTGGATAAGAACAATAAAAAAATGATTTAAAATTCACAATCAAAAAGTAGTTAACAATATTTTTAAGCTTTCAAGTTTATAAAATGATTTATTTTGAAATAAAAGAAATGAATTTAATGAAAATAACTACCAAACTTTAGTTGAAGGAATGAAATAAGTTTCAGCTGTGAGAGGCTTAGAAGTCGATGTATAAGAGTAAATATTTTTATAAATTATATTTAAAATATCAATTAATAATTAAAATATTTTTATTTTTCTAAACTTTTGTTTAAAATGATGCTTATTCTTTATATTTAATCATCAGTGCCAATTTACAATCCTAAGGAGCAGAAGTCCTAAGCTAATCAATTATGCAGTGCTAAGATTTAGAGAGATTGTCTCTTAATATAGGACAGTAAAATATATTACAATTATTCTTATAAAATCATCATTTATTTTTTTGAGTCTTTTCAGACTAAAATATATGATTTTGTGAATTTTAAAATAAAAATATTTTAATAAAAAGGTATAACTTAATAGGTCAAGAAGGGATTATAAGCATATCAAAATGCATCGAATCTCTTTATAATTTAAATGATCTCTCTATCACTTTTGAAAGGTGAGTTTTATTATTAATCTAAAACTAATAAATAGAAAATTTTATTTAGAAATAATTCTATAGGTGATATAGGTGCTAGTTTCCTTTGCTAATCCTTGAAAAAATGTACTAAATTGACTCATCTTTATTTATCGTTTGGAAAGTAAAACTAATAATTTAGTTATAAAAATATTTATTTAAATTTTGCTAAATAAAGTTGCAATAGATTTGGAAATACCCTCTATTCTAACTTAGGGAGCTCTTTAAAAAGCTTAACTAATATTCAAAGTTTAAGACTCTTTTTCGACAGGTAAAAAAAAACATAAATTCTTTTTAAAGTTGATTAAAAATTATTTCATTTAACAGTAACTTGAACATATAACCCGAAGGTATCAAGCATTTATCTGAAGGTTTTCCCCATAGCTTAGAGAATTTAGATTTAAAATTTGGATCGTAAATCTTATTAAAAAATCAATTTGAATTTTTAATTAAGTAAAATTTAATGAATAAAGAAACAACAACATTGGTTCTGGGCTTGTAGGACTTGCTAAATCTTTAAAAAAATGCTAAAATATTAAAAACCTCAGCTTGTAATTTGGAGAGTAAATATTATGATATTTTTTAAAATTCAACTTTATAGTTTTTTTTAGCGTTTCCTTCTAATAATTTAAAATATTTAATAAAAATAGTTCCAATAATTTACAATGCTAAAGCTTTAAAAAACTTGGAGAAGCTTTCAAAAATATGTCTTATCTTTAAACATTACAAATAAATATCGAAAAGTACTTATTTCTCTTTAATTTAATTAATACAATCAATAAAAAATTATTTTTTTTAACAGAAACAACAAAATTGGTGAAAATGCTGCTATTGAATTATCAAATGGTATTAAAAATTGCCAAGCTCTTAAATCTTTGGCCTTTATTATTGGATCGTAAAAATTCTTTTGAGTAAATCCAAAATAATTTAAATATATTTCAAAAAAGTAAAAACGATATTGGATCTTAAGGCTGCAACTAAATAATATAAAGCATGAGTTACTTGACTAAATTAAATAGTCTTGAGTTTTAGTTTGATGAATAAAATAGCATCAACGATCAAGGTTTTGACTCACTAGAAGATACCTTTGAAAAATTGACAAAACTTTAAAGCTTAAAGTTTGTAATTGGAAAGTAAATTAATTAATTAAAGTGATTAAAAATATTTTAATCAGTATTTTAAATTCAGAAATACTATAACAAATGAAGGAGCTATAAAAATTGGAATTGCTCTAAAGAAATGCACGCAATTAGAATATCTTTAATACTCGATAGAAGAGTAAAACAATTTCGCTAATTTTTGAATGATAATTAATTTGAATATTTAGAAATAATATAGGATCTGAGGGATCTAAAATCATAGGAGAGTCCATTTCTAATTTTCTTAACTTGAAAAATCTAAATTTGAAATTTGGAAAGTACTTAATTTTATTTTAATTAATATGTAGCAATTATAATTTATTAAATTTATATAATAAATGATAGGAATAATATCAGATCATGTGGAGCAGGTGGCTTCGGAGATGCTTTGAAGACATGCCCTTCTTTAGAAAAGCTAAAATTTGAAATCGATAGGTATATTTTGCAAGAGATTAAAATAAAATATTAACATTCATAATTATTTAATTAGCAAAAATTAAATTGGAGCAGATGGATTATCTTTTATTGGAGAAGGTTTAAAGAATTGTGTTAATCTAAAGTCTTTAGACATGGTTATATAAAAGTAATTTATTATTTTTAAATTCTAAAAAACCTATAAAAAAAAAATCTTAATTAGTAATGAACTAAACATTGACGGAGCAAAAGAGCTATCAAAAGGAATAGAAAAGTTGGGTTCTTTGCAACAAATAAAATTCACAATCAATGAGTAAATAGCTTTAAAATTAATTAAAAAATAATATAAAAAATATTTTAATAAAAATAAATAGCTCAAATTTCGGTCTGGATGGAACTTAGGAAGTGTTTCAAAAACTAAAATAATGCCAAAAGCTAAGAAAGATAGAATTCAACATCTAGTAATTAATTAGTTTTAAAAAATATTTATTTAGATATTTAAGATATTTTAATTAAAACTTAAGCCATAAGCATTCAGAAGAAGAAAATGCCGTCTAAGCTAAAAAAATAAATATTCTAAATAAAATTTACAAGATGAAAAGAATGGTTGACTTAAAATATAAATTTAACTGATCAAACATTTTAAGTAAAAACTAGAAGAAAAAAATAATAACTTTTATATATAGAAATGGATAAATGAATATTTCAATTAAAAACTACTAACTAAACTAATTAACAAGTATAATAACTAAATAATAACTAAAAACTAGTTAAATAATAACTAAATAAATAAATAAATAAATTCAAATATAGTTAAAACTAATTTACTCACCCCTTTTTAAACTACTTAAACTTACTTTATATAAAACAAAATCAATATTTTTTAACTTATTCTCGCTATTTAAATATTTTTATAGAATCTTGTAATCAACTTACTATTGATAATTCAAATTAAATATTCTTTTTAATAATTTAAATAACTTCAATAATCTGAAAATTGTTACTTTTATTTACTTTATAAATAAATGCTTTGCCAAAAAAAATGAGAATAAAATCACAATAAAATACAATATTTAAAATATTTTTCAAAGAAATTAAGAAAGAAAGAAAAATATTTCTCACAATAACATTTTAACTATGACACACTAAATTAAATTTGTTAAATTTAATGAAAGAGTAATAGTTAAAATTCAAATAATAGAAAATAAATAAATAAATTAAATTCAATTTAAGATCGGTTAAAAGATAAAAGTAAGAATAATAATATTAACAGTAATATGTAATATTTATCATACATATAAATCTACCAAATATTTATTTTTCTTTAATTTTTGTTGAGTTATTATTGAATTTTCATATCCTATCCTAAATATTTTATAAATTTTATTGCAGCTTTTATAAATTGGTTAAATTACATGAATCTAAAATGCAGAGTAATTAAATATCTAAACTTTGCTAAGATCATAACCAGTGGTCTCAAATCTTCATAAACAAACGTCCTGATTAATAAAAAATTATACTTTATCAGAATACTTTTTGTATTGCCAATAAATATTACTCTTAAAAAAATATAAACAAATTCTGTATATTCTCATGATTTAGGATAAACTTAGTTAAATGGCTTATTGCAACTCTATCTATATTTTCTCTTTATATGTTTCAAACAAGATATTTAATTTATAGACTTACTGATTAAAGTTAATTAATTACATGCCAATCATGAGTGAAAGCTATTTTAGATTTTATAATTTAAAATCATCACATGTAAGAGGTAATAAACTCTGAGATCCAATGTAATTATAGCTAAATATTATTTTTATTAAGTATTTAAGTTGAATTTCTTAAACACTAAATTATTTATTCACCTTCCTATTTTTATAAAGAGGGATTGGAGAAATTTGTTCTGTTTGACTCCTTCAAATAAGCTTATTGCTTTGTCCTTAATTTACTCACCACTTTTAATATTTAACTTAACATTAAATAAAATTCATTTGAAAAAATCAAATATACCTTCCTATAGACAATTGCAATTACTTTAAATTCTAATGGTGATTCAAAATTTTTTTAAATTGATCACAAGAATCTTCTCCAATTTGATTATTTCTTCAAGTTATGAAAATTTAAAATGTTAACATAATCATAAATGAATAATATTTTTGTTTATTTTACGTATCAAAGTTTAAAGTGAGGCAACTTAATTGTTCTTTCAGTGACAAAATACACTAGGTGAAATATTAAATACCTTTTTCATTGACATAATTTCTCCTATTAAAAACATTTACCATAAACGTGAAATTATTTATTAAATTTAAACAATACTCTAAGATATTAAGCTACAAAACTTTTATTCCCTTAATTTATTCTAGCTACTAACAAATCAATTAGCTACCTTAAGAACCTAGTACAATATCTCTTTTTATTAATAAATTTTTAATTCAATAAGAAAGAACCTTGATTTTTAATGTATTTAGTATATACCTTCCTATGCTAATTTGAACATTTTTTTCATCTTTTTTGCTTTCCTCTTAGTGAGATTGAAGAAAAATGCTTCCACTTTTATTTTAAAAATTTATAAATAAATAAACTTAAAATTTATTTAAATTACTTTTCAATTTTTGCTACAAAAGTTGATTTTACCAAAGGCTCAGCTAATCCAAGACACATAATCTTAACTTCTCCTTGATAATTAACAGCATCATAGAAATTATTTGAAGGAATGCTTTTTAAAAGTAAAAGATTTTAACTGCTAATAATATATTTTGCAATTTTATTTACCTAATCAAATTGAATTCCCAGCTATTTAAGAATTTAAGATTTTATAAATTTATAAATAATAAATTTATGTCGCTAAATGATTGCTGTATTCTATTAAATAAATTATTTATTAAGTTTTAATGATTATTCATTTTGATTGAAATAAATTTAATAAGTAAAGTATTTATTTAGTAATAAATAAACTCTTTTGATGTACTTAGATTTTAGATCTAAAATTAATTAAATTTAATAGGGCTAAAGTTTTATTTTTTGCAAGTATTCAAATAAATCTGTTAAAGTTACTTTGTAAATGTTAATTGGAATGTTTGCAAAAAAGTACAGCTACTTAGTACCTGAGATAATAGCCTAAAATTAATGTTGTCAATTTTAACTAATCTGTTTTATTTATTAACAATTAGCTTAATTTTAATAAATCTAAACAATAAATTTACTTTTGAAAGGCAATTTTGATTTATTTTAAATTAGCTTGCATTTAAATAGATTGAATTAGCTTGTTTACATCACTGTTATCAATTTTGTTTCTTTTATATTTAATTGATTTCATTTCATTCATAGTTACAAAAAAGATTTAATTACTATGGTACTATTATTTCAATGCTTTCTAAATATTTTAATTACTCAACAAAACCTGAAAAGTGAAGTAAGCTTGTAGAGGCTATTTATTTACTATAAAATTTCAATTAGAATTATATTGAAAATGTGCAATTATTTTACTCTCTGGGTGTAATAGAAAGATATTTAATGTAACAAAACATCTTCAATTATTCAAGAATTTATCTAACTACTTAATGGTGCATTGTTTTTTAGCTATTTTATAATAACAAATCAATAAAATATAAAAAATAAATAAATAAATATTTAATTAATTTACTTTTGAAAATCTAAATTCAAAATTTAAATATTTGGATTAAATTAATCAAAATCTTTGATGTCTTTAATCTAAGGCAAAAGATTTTATCTATTTATTAAGTATTTTAGAAAATTTAATTTGAAAACTTATTAGCTAATTTATTGAAGTACTTTTATAAGCTAGTTTGATCAGAGGTTTATTCTTTATTTTACATTTTAACGTTTAGCATGTAAATATTATCCTATTCAAATTTATGCATTTTCAAAAAATTTTCAAAATCTTCTAATATTGAGTTAGATTCCACATTTATTGATTATATTTCTTTCTCTTATTTAAAAAAGTTATCCAAGTTAGTTATGTTTTGTTGCATTTAAACTAAAATATTATATATAACAAATATTATTTTAATTATATTTGATTTAATTTAAATACTTTTTATCTATTTTAAACCTCTCCTTTTTCTACTAATTCTTTTATACTATATTAGCTTAACTATATCTCAAATTAAATTTAATTTAATTATTTGATTAATTGTAATTTGGTTATATAAATTAATTTTTACGATTTATTCACCTTATCTAATAATTTAAACTAATTTTTACACTTTTTAGTTTTTATCATTTATTGAAAGTTTTTTTTCTAATTTGAAAATTATTTAAAATAAAAAAAATTTAATATTTTAAATTTACAGTTTAAAAAAGTTAATATTTAATAGAAATAAGTTTTATAAATTTATAAATAAGCAATTAAAAAATATGTTTGTTTCAAATATATTTTAATTAACCTTAAAAAATCTATTTTATTCACAAAAAATATTAACAAATAGAAAAAAAGAAATTTTTTGGAATCATATGAAAATAAAGAATTAATTTGGGGCTTTTAAACAATTTTATAAAAAATTAGGGTATTAATCAAAGTTTAAATATCAGACAACATACATATTCAATAATATAAATTTTATTTTGAATCTTATTTAATAAATGAAAATAAAATATTTTTTATAAATCCTTCATTATTCATTATTTAGAGCTAGCATAACTAATCTTTTGATCTTTTTTGCAAATAGATATTATTATCTAATTGCTGTTTCTGAAACATTTTCACTTTTTTATAAAATAATTTGTATCAGTTTAAGTAAAATATTAATTCTTAATATAAATATTTAATTTAAAATTTAATTATTTACTTAGAGTGAAGTTCCAATATTTTTATATTTCTACAGTTTGTTATTTCACTAGATTTTAGAATATTCTCATTTTCTCTTTTTTTTAAATTTATTGAATATTTAAATATTTATTATACTAAAATTTTATCTTTTAAATTTTTAATTTGTTGAGCATTTTATATTAATTTTATTTATGTTTTTAAATTGTAAGATAATAAAAATAAATTTACAAAAGGTTAACTGATAGTTTAGTTAGCTCTTTACAGTTACTTAATGATCTACCTATGACAGATATTCCTTCGTTCCCAAATTAATTCTGACTTTTATTGTTAAATTTCATATTTAATAAATATAAAAAACAGCTTTCAAGTACCAAGTTTAATTATAAAAATTAAAAAATGTTAGAAAAATTATTGCAAACATAGCAAATAAAATTTACCTCATATCAAATTTTAAATTTGTAAGATGAGTGCAGCTACTAAATCCTTATCCAATTTGTGAAGCTCCTGCATCACCAATTTAGTTTTCCCTTTTCAAACAATTAAAATTAATTTATTTATTAAAATTATTTATAATTAAGCTTAAAATTAAAAATATTAATTAATTCAAGCAGCTTAAATTTATTAATTAAAAAAATAATTAATATACTGAAGATGAATGTATAGATTAGTTAGCAGATTATAATTGCTTAGTGCTCTACCAATAGCAGATGCTCCTTCGTTCCCAATTTAATTATTGCTTTTATTATTAAATTTCATGTTAAATAAATATAAATAATTTGGTATAAATAATTGAAAAAATATTGAAAAATTATTGTAAAAATAGCAAATAAAATTTACTTCATGACAAATTTTAAATTTGTAAGAGAAGTGCAGCTACTTAAGCCTTATCCAATTTATGAAGCTCCTGCATCACCGATTTAGTTATACCTTTTCAAGCAATTAAAATTAATTAATTTATTTATTAAAATTATTTTTATATTATGCTTTAAGTAATATATAATTAAGAACTCAAGCAGTTTAAATTTATTAATAAAAAAAATAAAATTAAATATACCTAAGATAGAATTCTAGGTTAGATAATAGCTTAAAATTGCTAAGTACTCTACCAATAGCAGATGCTCCTTCGTTCTCTATTTAATTATAGCTTTTTTTATTAAATTTCATGTTAAATAAATATAAAAAACAGCTTTAAAGTAGCAAGTTTAATTATAAAAATTAAAAAATACTAGAAATCTTATTATGAAAATAGCAAATAAAATTTACCCCATGTCAAATATTAAATTTGAAAGATGAATACAGCTACTTAAGCCTTATCCAATTTATGAAGCTCCTGCATCACCGATTTAGTTTTGCCTTTTCAAGCAATTAAAATTATTCAAGCCTTTTAAATTTATTTATTAAAAAAAATAAAATGAAATATACCAAAGATAGAATTATAGATTAGTTAGCAGCTTATAATTGCTTAATGCTCTACCAATAGCAGCCGCTCCTTCACTCCCAATTTAATTAATGCTTTTATTATTAAATTTGATGTTAATTAAATATAAATTAAATAATAACTTTATCGAATTAATAATTTAAAAATGTTAGAAAAATTATTGTAAAAATAGCAAATAAAATTTACGCCATGTTAAATATTAATTTTGTAAGTTGAGTGCAACTACTTAAGCCTTATCCAATTTATGAAGCTCCTGCATCACCGATTTAGTTTTCACTATTCAAGCAATTAAAATTAATTTATTATTTATTAAAATTATTCAAGTAGTTTTAATTTATTTATTAAAAAAAATAAAATTAAATATACCCAAAATATAATTCTAGATTAGTGAGCAGTTTAAAATTGCTTAATGCTCTACCAATAGCAGATGCTCCTTCGTTCCCAATTTAATTCTTGCTTTTTTTATTAAATTTCATCTTAAATAAATATAAATAACAGTTTTCTGGTATAAATTATTTCAACAATATTTGATAAATTATTTCAAAAATAGCAAATAAAAATTACCCCATGGCAAATATTAAATTAGTAAGATGAGTACAGCTACTTAAGCCTTATCCAATTTATGAAGCTCCTGCATCACCGATTTAGTTATCCCTTTTCAAACAATTAAATTTAATTTATTTATTAAAATTATTTTTAAATTGAGCTAAAAATTAAAAATAATAAATAATTCAAGCAGCTTAAATTTATTTAATAAAATAAATAAAATTAAATATACCAAAGGTAGAGTTCTAGAGAAGTTAGCAGCTTATAATTGCTTAGTGCTCTACCAATAGCAGATGCTCCTTCGTTCCCAATTTAATTAGTGCTTTTATTATTAAATTTTATGTTAAATCAATATAAATAAATAGAAAAATTAATGTAAAAATAGCAAATAAAATTTACTTCATGACAAATTATAAATTTGTAAGACAAGTGCAGCTACTTAAGCCTTATTCAATTTATGAAACTCCTGCATCATCAATTTAGTTTTCCCTTTTCAAGCAATTAAAATTTATTAATTTATTTATTAAAATTATTTTTAAATTATGCTTAAAATTAAAAAAAATAAATAATTCAAGCAGTTTAAATTTATTTATTTATTAAAATAAAATTAAATATACAAAAGAGTTAATTATAGACTAGTTAGCAGCTTAAAATTGCTTAGTGCTCTAAGAATAGCAGATGCTCCTTCATTTCCAATTTAATTTAAACTTTTATTATTAATTTTCATATTAAAAAAATATAAATAAAAATTTTTGGTATAAATAATTTTAAAAATATTAGAAAAATTATTTGAAAAATAGCAAATAAAATTTACGCTATGTTATATATTAAATTTGTAAGATGAGTGCAGCTACTTAAGCCTTATGCAATTTATGATGCTCCTTCATCACCGATTTAGTTTTCCCTTTTCAAAAAATTAAAGTTAATTAATTTTGTTATTAAAATTATTTATAAATTGAGCTTAAAATTAAATATAATAAATAATTCAACAGTTAGTTTAAATTTATTTAATAAAAAAATAAAATTAAATATACAGAAGCGTGATAGATAGATAACTTAGCAGCTTATGATTGCTTAGTGCTCTACCAATAGCAGATGCTCCTTCGCTCCCAATTTAATTAGTGCTTTTATTATTAAATTTCATTTTTTATAAATATAAATTAAATCTTTCAAGTACCAAGTTTAATAATAAAAAATTTAAAAATATTAGAAAAATTATATTGTAAAAATACCAAATAAAATTTACCTCATGTCAAAAATTAAATTTGTTAAATGAGTGCAGCTACTTAAGCCTTATGCAATTTATGAAGCTCCTTCATCACCGATTTAGTTTTCCCTTTTCAAATAATTAAAGTTAATTAATTTAAAAAGCTTAAAATTAAATTTAAAAAAATTTCAATCATTTTAAACTTATTCAATAAAAAAAATAAAATTAATTATACCAAAGATAGATTTCTAGATTAGTTAACAGCTTAAAATTGCTTAATGCTCTACCAATAGCAGATGCTCCTTCGCTCCCAATTTAATTATAGCTTTTATTATTAAATTTTATGTTAATTACATATAAATAACAGCTTTTTGGGAATATATAATGTTAAAATACTAGAAAAATTATTGTAAAAATAGCAAATAAAATTTACGCCATGCTAAATAATAAATTTGTAAGATGAGTGCAGCTACTTAAGCCTTATCCTATTTATGAAGCTCCTAAATCACCGATTTAATTTTGCCTTTTCAAACAATTAAAAATTATTTTATTAAATTTATTTATAAATTAAGCACAAAATTAAATATAATAAATAATTCAATCAACTTAAATTTATTTAATAAAAAAAAAAAAATAAAATATACTGAATATTGAATTGTAGATGAGTTAGCAGTTTATAATTGCTTAGTGCTCTACCAATAGCAGATGCTCCCTCATTCCCAATTGAATTCTTGCTTTATTATAAAATTTTATGTTAAATAAATATAAGTAAAAGATTTCTAGTATCATTAATTTATGTAATAAATAATTTTTAAAAATTAGAAAAATTATTGTTAAAATAGAAAATAAAATTAACCTAATGTAAAGTGTTAAATTTGTAAGATGAACGAAGCTACTTTAGCCTTATTCTATTTATGATGCAACTGTATCACCAATAATTTGCTTCACTGATAATTCTGAATCATTAACTTGGGCACAATTACTTAAGTCTTACAAAATTTATGATGCAACTTTATCACCAATATAATTTATGCTTTAATATAAATTAAATTTTATAGTTTTTTATTAAAAGTTGTTTTTAATTTAATTAAACAAAATTGTAAACAAAGCTTTCAATTATTTTAAAAACTAATGATACCTTAAATCAATTTTTAGATTAGTCAGCAATTTACATTTATCTAATATTGCACCAAAAGAAAATGGTCCTTCATCTCTAATGTTATTTTTACTTTTATTTGAAAATATTTTAAATAAAAATTAACAATAAACAAAAAATAAAAAACTCTTAATAAACAGTTTTCAAAAATGATAAGAATAATTTACATAATACCAAATTCTAAATTCTTTAGTTGAAGGCAATTTCTTAATCCTAATCCAATATCTTATACACCTCTATTACTTAATTTATTTTACCTTTTAAATTAGACAAATTAAATATATAAAATTTTTTGAATTATTAAAAAATGAAATCTAAATTACCAGAGTTAAAGATTTAAATAAGCAAGTAATTCACAGCTACTTAATCCTGTACTAATAGCTGATGCTCCATCATCTTCGATTTAATTTTGGCTTTATTATTGAAATGGTAAGTAAATAAATGAAAATTAATAAATCTAAAGTTTTTTAAAAATAAAAAAATATATTTAAAATTATCTACGAAAGGTTAATATTCAAATAAATTAGCTATTTGCAAACACTTAATGCTCTACCAATATAAAATGCTCCTTCGTTACCAAACTAATTTTTTCTATAATTAAAATTTATTTTTTTATCAAGACTTTAAGAATGAATGAATGAATAAATAAATAATTTAAATATAAAGTGTTTTTTTTAATTTAATAAAAATAGAATCTACGCTATGTTTAGAGTTAAAGTTGTAAGATTAAAACAGCAACTAATTCCAGCTCCTACATTTGATACCCCTACATCACTGATTTAATTATTCCTATCCAAATTAATTTTGTTTATTAAATAACATTGTTATATGCAATTTGAATTACCAAAGCTGTAAATTCAGGTTAGTGAGCTTTTCAAACCTACCTATTAATGTACGAATTGCAAATGCACATTTATCATTAATTGTATTTCCACTTTTATTTATCAAAAAAGAGTTGATATTAACATTAATATACAAATATACAAAATGTACTAATAAAAGAATTTATATTGTAAAATATGCCTTCATTTATTTTAAATACTTTCTAATACTTTGAAATTTTATAAGATATTTAAACCCTCTTCTCTGATCAAAAATTTTTTAAGCTATAGAAAAAATGAAAATATTAAAAAATATTATATATAGGGGTTTCCAGACAACATATTTCCCTTTATATAATATGTACCTCAAATTTAGCTCTAATCTCTTGAGATTGATTAAATTGCTAACAGTATCATCTTACAAAAAATCTCCTACAACACTTATTTGTTAACTTTTTCTAAATTAAGAAATAAGTATATTTAATGTCAAAGGATAAACAATACTTTGGTTATATTGATAACTCATCAAACCCATAATTCTTTAGTAAGAACTACATAAGTGAATATCTTTGGTCGTTGCTGTTTATTAATATAAAATGATGAAAAATTTGCTTACTGTGTTTAAATATTTATTAAATGAAAAATAGATATAAACATCAATTTATTTAAGATACTGTAAAAAATTTAAATTAAAATAATTAACGTTTTATTAAGGGTAAAGAAATTAGAGAGAGTTATGAAATAATGCTTAAACTTATTAGGCATGTAACTGTCTATTTAAAGAATTTTTATAAAAAAATTGTTTTTATTTACCTCATATTATTGAAATTTGGGATTAAATCTATTAACCATTTATAATCAACAAAGAATGGATTTAACTAATCATCTTAAATGCATTCTTATCTATTTTTTAAAATGATAAAGATAAATAAATTATGATATTTTAAGATAATAAAATTACTGAAGATTTAAAACTAAAGATTCTATAGTGTAGCATTTCTTTAGAGAAGTATTCAGCGTATCTAATTGTTTGCTATCGAAATCAAAATTTCTATTTATTTATTTTAAAAATAATTAGTTAATATTAATTGAAAGAAATAGTATGAAGTTTTATATTAAGTTAATGTAATTTAAAAAATACAAAAAATGATTATTAAAAAAATTTCTTTGAAAATTTTACTTTAATTGTAAATCAATGCTAGTGAGAGCTTTAAAGTTTGATTTCATAAGCTTTTGTTGAAAAAAAATGATAAAACCACAATAAATTAAATAAAAAATAGCTATTACTTCTGTCAGGTTATTAAAAGAACTAATCTATTATTCCATTTTTTTATTATTATTTCTTTCTTATTTACCTTTAGATTAAAAAGTTAATTAATTATGATCAGAAATTAATATATATAATCAGTATGATAGAAATTACGTAATTTCACAATTATTTAATTTAATTTCAATAAAATTTAATTTATAAATAAATGGTAACAATAAATAGTGTATATTTTAAGAATAACATCATAAAATTATTTTTATTTTTTAAATTTCATAGATAATTTTAATCTCTACTTTATTTACTTATTAAATGACATTCATTTATAAAGCTTAGAAAAAGCACAGTACAGAAAAAATTGAACGAAAATTAGATTAAATAGTATTTATAATTTGATAAATCTAATTTTAATAAGGATGGTTAAAATAATAATATATTTATTTAGATATGAATTTAAAAAATAACGTTAGTTATAGGAAAATTTGTTAGTTTAGCTAAGAAGCTTTAAACTAATGAATAAATATATAAGTATGATAAAAATACATACAAGTGTGATATAAATATATAAGAATTAAAATTTAAGATAATGAGTTTGTTAAATAAGATATATAATATTTCTTAACCAATCTATCTATCAAATACTTATTTATTATACTGGAAATTTCAAAATTAATGTTGCTATTATTTGTATAATATAACAATCCAATCCTTTTTTTAATTTATTTTTAACTTCTTAATGGTCAGCCTGTAGAGCGTTCATTATTTGGACAACCTTAAACAACTAAATGTTTACGCCATCCATCAGGTCCTTATTCAATATCTTGATGGCAAAGGGGACATCTATTTGCTACACTAGGAGATTTGTGAGGCAAACAAGACTTCTCCTTAATATGATCATTGTATTCTGTTACAGAAATTGCTTCTTTACACCTAGGGCACTGACGGAATTTCATAGCCTTCTTGCATTCTTCTAGTAAGTGCTAGTTATAAGCTGAAACTTCAACAACTTGAGCACAATGAGGACAAAGTAGGAGCATAGGACATTCTCTCCATAAATGAATATCTAAATCTTTTTTATCTGCAAAAGTTGGATTATGAACATGACAAAATTCGCATACTTCCATGACATCACTTGCTTACATTTTAGATGCATTATTCTATTTTTTGCTATCTTTTTGAGAAGGAGATTTATCATTAGCAGAAGGCTATTTGCCTTTCTTATTGGGACCTTTTTCTTCATGTCTTGCTCCTTGATGTTATATATTTGTTGTAACGACAGTTTTTTTTTCTTTAATTTAAGGAGAGCTGTTTTTACCGCCACCTCCACCACTTTATGAGAATGCCTCTGATAAGATATCTCTTTGCTGTTCAGGTAAACCTAATTTTTTTAAATAAGAAATATATTTTATATATTAATTTTAAATTATTTACTTGCAATATATGGTTCAATTTATCCTTCTCCAACTTGATTATAGGCTTCAGTTATAAGATTAATAGCTGCTGTTCTAACTTCATTATTAGCATGAACCATTTGTTTGGCAGCGTATTCCATAACAGGAGCAAGAGGAACATCTTTTTTACCAATTGAAAATCTCTTTGAAAATTATAAAAGTATGCTCAATCTAGCTACAATATGCTTAATAGAGGATTGCATTTTTGGCTTTAGTCCAGAGCCTTTGCTTAGAGATTAAACTATTGTTTGATTGCCAATTATAGGAACACTTCCCAAGGCAAACAAGGCTTATTCGGCTTATTCTCTAACTTTAGGGACATGATGACCTGCTTGTTCCATCAATAGTCCTATGCAATTATCTACATAGCTAATTGTTTAAAATTATATAAAATTTTTAAATATATTTATTTTATTTTGATTTAATTAATTGTTACCTGCCTGTTTCTCCTTTAACTGAAGTTGGTTTGGCATTTCTAGAGTTGCATAAAGCTTGTAGTAAATTCATAGAAGCTTGAGATACTTAAGCAACTTTATCAGCTATAGTGGCAGAACAAACACCGATGACTGCAGTGAAAAGTGCTTATGGATCATTTCCATTAATACTCCTGGGATTCTGTGCTTCAGCTTCTAACCATTTTAAGCCTTCTTCTCTTATTTACCAGCTTTTTGAAAAAATTTTAGCTGCACATTCGTCTCCAATGACTGGAATTAAAGGTTCAGCTTATTGCTTAGCAGCTCCAGAAAGCTACTCAGTTTCTCCAACTGAATTTTATTGAACAGATTCAGGTGCCTAACCATTTGCATATGCATCGTCTAGTTCCCATGGTTTTTTAGTTTACTTATTTTTCACTATTTTTTTTCATTAAATAAATAAAAAAATTATGAGTTTAAATTTACTTGCAGGAAGTTGCATCTCATCATGATTGCCACCATGAACATTTCTATTTATTGGCATAAACTGTTCTTCAAATTTTTGTTTTTAAATTCTGTCCTGTTTAGATTCTTCAAATTAGGGCTGTTATATGCTTGATCTATTTGGTCTAGCCATTTCAGTAGTTTCTTATTCAACTAAAGGAGCTTCTTCGATTTTATTTAATTAATTACCAAATTCATCGTTATCAGCTTTAAAATTATTATTGGATGGTTTGCTAACAGGCTTGCTGCTCCACATATCAGGCTAGTTTTAAGGAATAATAGGATCTTGCATTAAGGGTTAAAATTGGTTTGAATTGTAAGGAATGTTAGAATTATATTGTAAAGGCTGAGGTTTTTAAATTAAATATTCAGGAGCAACTGCATTTCTAAGTCTATCTATTTCTGCTTTAATAATTTTTGCTGATTCATAGTCTTCATTTTCAGTTGCAATTTGCTTTCTTTCATTCAACTGCCTTAGGGAGAAATAAAAATAAAATGATTATTTTGAAATAAAAGTATTATTTAAATTATAAATATATATATTTGAAGTAATGTAACTACCTCAATTAAATACCGATCGATTTCAGTTTGTCAATAGCTTCTTTTAATCTTTATGCTTCATCGAAATCTTCATTTTTAACAGCTCTGTCTTTTGCCATTTCTAAAGTACGAAGTCTATCTAAAGTAATATGGTCAAACTAAGTCTGATACTAAATTTGATTGTAGAATTCTTTAACGGGTTCAATTTTTTCTTTCATATTAGTTAATTCATCTCCAAAGCAGCTGAGTGCAATGATACCAATCTATTTTTGGATTCATTAATAAAATTTTATCAATTAGAAATGCATGTGTTATTTAATAGAAATGCCTTACTTGATTGAAGGTGTTATATTTATTATTATGATTTTTATGAAAAGATAATTTTAAGTACAAAGCTGGTGAGTCTACATAAACGCTTTTAAGTTCACGTGATTTAAATCCTGTTTTTTCATTTGAATCTAAACTTAAATATCCAAGCTTTTTATATTTGAATTCAGTATTTATAAATGGTGTATTTTGATCTGGTATGTAAACGAATATTTCTATGCGAGAAGCTATTTTATATTAGTGCGAAAGAAACTATATTTGTCTAACTCTCACTGGCGAATGAAATTGAAGTTCTATCTCTTAGGGATACTCAGAAAATCTGCTTGACTGCCAGCCTTTTGATTAAGGAGATTGCATTAAAAGCTCACTCACGCGATGAGTTTGTTCTTCGCTTGAGCAAGATCTTATTTTATAAGCTAGCTTTTGCATATTTTACTATTGTTTAGACATTTTGCTAGGTAATATGGCTTAATTTAGGCTTAATAGATGGGACTTTTGTCAATGTAATAAAGGTATTAGTAAAATGCTAAAGTTTTATATTTCTAATTGCTATATTTTCAACTTACTGAAAATTTGAAACAATCTGCAAAATTGAATTTCTTTATTTAAATTTACTAAAAATTAAAAATTTCTTTTGTATTAATTAATATCAAGAAGACCGATGCAAGCAAGATAGTTTGTTGTTTATAACAAATAATTAACTAATAAAATAGAACATGATTAATAATATTTGTTATATTTCTAAACAAAGTAAGTAGAATCTTCTTCTTTTCTATAAAAAGGCATTTGTTAAATTGTTTAATAACTCTTTTAAGGCATCTAAAGTAGTATTATTTTTTTACCATCAATTTAAATTTTAAACAAATTAAATTAATTAGAACTAATCAAGCAAGGGAGAAATAAATCGACTGTTAAATTCAAAATACATTTTAAAATATTTTTATGAAGGATGAATTTTTTTAATGTAAAATGATAATAATAATTAAAACAAAACCACTTTATTGCAAGCTTAACTCACTCAAAAATTGGTTCATTTATTTTTAATAAAATTGCGGATAGATAGATATCTTTTCCAGTTAAACAATTTATTGAATTTAGCTGATAAAATATAATCAAAGTTAATTGAACTTTTTACAGTCCTCTTCAGATGACTTGATTAAATTAAAACTAATAAATAAATTAATTATTTAATATTTTTGATATAATATAATTAAACTTTGATAGATTTATAGTTTATTAAAAGCTTTTTAGCAATAATGAAAAGGAAGAATTCACAAGAGAGCCAAATAGCAGAATTGTAAAAGTAAGAAACTAAAGATATTTGTTGATTAAGTTAGATAAATGAAAAGATTTGGTTTACTAAATATCCTTTTGTAAAAAGATAAATACAGTTTCTATAAGATGAATTAGAGGGAAAGACACTCGAATTAAGTAGTAAAGTAGAGCTGATAAAAGTGTTCTCAGAAAGAGAGCGATAGGCTTTAGAAAAGAAAGAATTGTACAATAAGGAATCACTTTAGTTTAAGCAAGAAAATTAAGAGTTATTGCTAGTTATGGAGGGAATGAAAAGAGAGAAAAAAGAATTAGTTTAAATATTTGAAACAAAAAAGAAATAATTTGAAGATCAAATTTCAGAATTAACTAAATAGTTGCAAGGATAGACAAAAAAGAGTATATAGTTTTATATGCTATTTAAAATTATTTATAATTTTGCTCTTTTGTGGGCTTAATATTTTTAAGATGTCTGCTAAATAGATATTTAAACAGATAGATTCAATTTTTAGTAAAATAATTTAAGCTCTAAATTAAACAAATAGTGAGCAAGATTTCAGGCAAAATGGATTATGAAGAAGATATATTTTAACTGCACAATACAATTAGATCAAAGGAAGAAGTAGTCTAAATTCTAAATGAGGACATAAATCTTCAAAAAAGCAATATTCTAAGGTTAGAAAAGTAGTTGCAGGAGTTAAAAGATGACAATATTGAACTTCATTAGTAGAACTTACTCTTTAAATAAGAGTGCGATTAAAAAGTAAACTCTAAAATGAATTAATAACTTTGAGAAATAATTTGAAAATTAAAAAGAGTCATTTATGAAATATTTTTATTTAAATTATTTAGGTTTAAAAATTGAGAGAAGATCATTTGTATGAGTGTAGCAACTTTCAAGAAGAAATAGAAAAATTAGTTGATAAAATTAGGGATTTATCAAATGCTAATAAATAGTAAGAACAGAAATTAGAATAATACCAAAAGATATAGTTTGATTTAGAATAATCCAAAATTAATGATTTAAGTGATACTGAAATTGTGCAGGAGCTCAAACAAAAGCTTGAAGACATTTAAATAGAAAAAGACATTTAGGCTAATAAATACAACAATGTAAACTTATTTAAGAAAAACTTTGTTAAATGATTTTCTTTAATAATTTAGGAACTAAAATGTTTGAAAGAAATATAAAAAGATTTAATTTAGGAAAAAGAAGCCCTTATTAAAAAAATTTAAGAATAAGAGAGTTAAATAAAGCAACTGCAAGATAAATGTGAGTAGCAGAGCGCATAAATTAAATCACATTAAATTTAACCAAATTAATAATAGCCATAGCAATCACCTGCAAGCAAGAATAGCAGTAATAATATAGATCCTACAAATTTAAAAAGAGAAAAGAAAATTTTAGAAGCCCTCAGTGCTAGAGTATAAGATCTATCTGAAGAAAATTAAAATTTAAAATAATCAATCTAAGATTCCTCAGCAATAAACAATTCATATGAATAAAAATTAAAGTAAAAATCACAAATAATACTAAACATCATATAAGAAGTAAGAAACACATATCCCCAAATAACAGAATAAAAAATGTAAATAAATAAATTAATTAATTAACAAATAAACATTTTTTTACTATCAAAATCACTAAATTTGAAATTTATAAATAATAATAAAAGACAGGAGATATCTGAAATAAACAAAGAAGTAATTTAAAGTTTTAAATCTTATTCAGTTGAAGATTTGTTCTCATTAGTCGAGGTATATGAAGAATAATTTTTACGTTTAACTTATTTTAATTTAAAATTAAATAAAATACTTCAATTACTTTTCAGATGATTACAGCAATTAATATTTTTTTATTGAATTAGGATTTATTTATTGAAAATTAAAAGACAAAGTAATAAATAAGAGATGTCTTACTTAAACAATAATAAAAATAGTAAGCATCTTAATGATTTTATTGTTAAGTATTTTAGGTAAAGTAAAAATGTTTCGATATATTTATATAAAACTCCTTATTTCTTATAAGCTATTTAGCTATTTACTTTATTTTATTTTAATAAGAAAAATCATAAATATCTTTCATTAAATTTTAAAAAAGCATAATTACCAATAAAAAAGTATTTATTTAATTTATATAATTCATTTGATATGATAGAGTATTTGTCAATCTTCTAAAAACAAGGTCAACTTCAAAAATATAGTGCAATCATCAGTTTTATAAATTTATTGAATTTTTAATACACATATTTATAAATTTAATAAAATAAAATACTAAGCAAATATATAATATTAAATTAATTTAAATTAACGATATTATGATATAATATGGAAAAAAACAGGAATTTATTGGTAAAATACATAATAATAAAAAACATTAGCCATATTTTATATTTATTTATTTGATTTTTAAATAATATTTACAAATTAAATAATTTGGATTAAAATACTTTGATTAGTTTTTAAAAGTACCTCTATTTATTTAACTGTCAATATCTATAATAATTATATTTTTATTTATATGCTACATATTTGTTTGTAAATTACCAACATTTTATTCCTTTATGTTAAATAAAATACTAAGCAAATATATAATATTAAATTAATTTAAATTAACGATATTATGATATAATATGGAAAAAATCAGGAATTAATTGGTAAAATACATAAGAATAAAAAACATTAGCCACATTTTATATTTATTTATTTGATTTTTAAATAATATTTACAAATAAAATAATTTGGATTAAAATACTTTGATTAATTGTTAAAAGTACCTCTATTTTTTTAACTGATAATATCTACAATAATTATATTTTTATTTATATGCTACAGATTTGTTTGAAAATTACCAACATTTTATTCTTTTATGTTATTAAACATATAAAACTTCAAGTATTTATCTTAGATTACTTTAAATAATACCTTTTATTTTATTGAAATAAAAAGCTATCTATTTAAAAACAATTAGATTGATGATTTCAATTAAGTGCTTTATATTTTATGATAAATTCAAAAAATTATTAAACTAAATTTATTTTATATTAAACAATAAGAAAGAATTTTGTTTTTATAAAAAACTATTCGTTTTATGTAATATGATTAGATATACAAAAATTTTAGCAGCTTGAATCTATTTAATTCATTATATTAACCAACATATTATATATACATTTTTATATTCGTTTACTAATTTATTTTTTAATTAATAACTTATTCGTTTATTTCATTTCATACTTTCTAAGTCATTTATTTTTGATTCTATTTAATAATTAATTATAATTTATAATTTATGAACACACTTTTCAAAATAATTTACCTATTCTAGATAAAATTACATCTAAATACTCAACAGATGATTCCATTCCTTCAATACTTTATCCCACATCATCAATTTATTTAAAATACTATCTAAGAATATCATCTATATTTAATATAATTAAGTTTTATAAAGCCAATTTATCTAAATTTATTTTTACATTATTAATTGGCTGCTTTGACTTCTTATTCAATAGCATCAACTTTATCTTAATTCTTTTTAAAATGAGCATGAGCAGTTTCATTCATTTTATTGAGTGTGTATAGTTTCATATTACTTACTATTAATTAACATTATACAAAGAATTAATATTTTTAAATTGGCTGAAAAAAACCAGTTCTTTTGGCATGCTTTACTTTTAGAGTTGTTTTCTACGAATTTTGTAGTTGCTGCTACATATTTCTCCATTATGTCTCCAGCATTTAAATCCTTAATTTCCTAATTAGACATTTTCAATTTTAAAAACGCAATTTATAATTTTTGATATTTCCTAAATTTGCAAATTCTGAAAAAAACAAAAGATATCTAAATTTTTATTAAATTTTGTATGCGAAATTAAAGCCTCATTTAAAAATTTAATAAACTAATAAATAAATACTATTTTGTGCTGTAACAAGAATACGAAAATAACGTATGTGGATGTTTTTTTTTTAGAAATAATTATGAAAATAAAATTATTATTTATTTCTATTAAAATATATTTTAATTTATCTTTTTTAAAATTATAAATATTCTACACCTTCTATATAAAAAGATTACAATAAAACTATTTAGTTTTGAAATACTAAATGCCTCACTGTCATTCATATAGTATTAGAAAAATACAGATAGAATTTATGGCAATCAATATGGATATTTTTAATCCGTTGATTATAGATTCAATTAGCAATAAAAGCACCTAAAAAGCATATAAATAAAGAGAATACAAAATGAAAATCTTCGTTTATTAAAAATTTAATCATATTATAAAGAACTGACATCACTCTTTCATTTTTTTATTTTTTGAATGCTAAAATTAAACTTTGAATTAACTTCATTTTATGAATCAAAAATAGTAATATACAATTAATATTTATATAAAAAATATAGAAACTAATTCTTTAATATATTATTCAAATTTATTAGTTTATTTTACTTTTTAGCAAATTAGCTAGCTAGCTTAAATTCATAAAATTCCAAAAATTTATTTGTTTATTTGTTCGTTGGTTGGTTAGTTGATTGGTTATGGTATAATATTTTATATGATGCATCTATTTTTTATTAATTTGTTTTAATTAAATTTTTAATTTTGTAAATTTATTTCTTAAAAATATTCTATTTTCATTGATTGCTTATTCCATCATTAACCCAGTTTTAACCTCTATCCTAAGCTTAAATATTACTGTAAAAATTAAGTGCTCTTGATTTACTATAATTAATTTGCTCTTTGAGAACTTTTTCAATATTTTCTTCATCTTATTCATCTTCTTCATCTTCATTCATTCCATCTTTAAAACTACTTAATTTATTAATCAAATCTTCTGTATTATCATCAAACATTTTAAGCATTTTCTTTAAATAACCACCTCTTACTTTCAAGTCTTCTATTTACTTTTATTAATAAAATAAATTTTAACAAGATAATCTTGAAAAAATAGAAAATTATTACTGAAGGTCTTACTTCTGAATTATTTTAGGCTAGATTAACTTTATTAGTTTGAACATTACTTTGCTGCTGTCTTGGCTTTTGTCCATATATATTTTATTCATTAATTTACTAAGGTTCTTATTATTGCTATGAGGATTATTATTAGTTAATAAATGCTTGAGAAGATACGCGGACTAGCTACTACCCTTCTAGTTAGTTATAAATGAGGTAGTAAATAATATAAGGTTGCTTAATCTTGAGTAAATCCAATGTGATGTTGCTAGATTCTGGGAGAGAATTAAATTTGTAATCTTTTTTAGTCAGAGCATTATTATTTTCTATTGTATAAATATTAATTAAAGTTTCAAGAGCAAGAGCAACTATTTTTATTGTAATTTCTAGTGGTTCATCTTAAGAGCGAATATGCTGAATTAATTCTTTATCATTTTTTAACTCTTTACTTGAAAGTAAAAAATCGATGTATAGAGGATCTGATTCTTGGATAAATCTAACAGATTATTCCTTAATAAAGCTGATTAAAGCAGTATCAAATGCACTGTCCCCATTTACTATTTTGTATAACACTTCTTAAATCTCAGCAGAACTTTTGTCTTTTTTTAAACTTTCTATGACATATTCTAAATAGCCGCAAAATGTGTTCCTCAAATAATCATTATTTTACTATCTAGCAATATTCTCTTCTGCATCGATTTCAATAGATGTTTATTCTCTATAGTATTATTCTAGCACAATTTTCTTACTCTACACACTCTTTAAGATATCTTAAAGCTTTGCTAAATTTTAACTTTTAATTAGTTGCTCAAGATATCTAAAACCGATGCATCTATAAAATGCATTTACTTCTGAAACAAATTCTCTTATATAATTGAAAGAGCTACCACTTAATGCAATTTTAGGGTTAATTCCCTCTCCTCTTACACCTGAAAAGTCTTGTATAGATTAAATTTTAAAGAGATTAGCATTCTCATTTAATGAAGACAAATCAAATTTAAAAGTTTTGACCGTATTATTTTAAGCAGCTATAGATGGATTTTAATATGAACTAGTGGCCTATTAAATTTATTATCTTTATTATTCCTATTACGAGCGCTATTAAGCATTAAATTACTGTTAATATTGCTAAAAACTCTATTATGTGCTTCCCTAATTTGTTAACTGATTATTTGAAGTAAGATTAGCTCCATTTTAATTGCTTGCAGGAGCAGTAGACTAATTTTCACTAACATATTTAAAAATAAAACAGTTAATCTTAAAATAAAATTAAGATAAATGATAATTACATCAAGTATTGCTAATATTATTCCTTCATGCTTTACAAAAATTCATAACCTTTTTCTAAATTTTATTGATTTCCATATAAAAAATTTTTGAATTTTGATAAATTCTTCATTAATATTTCTTTATCAGGATGCACAAAAGTGATTTTTTCAAAAAATGTTGAAAATAGTTCAACGAGCACTGTAATCTCAACAGATTTATCTCCTTTCTAATCTTTCATTAGTCTATGATCGTTTACGATGCTAAATTCTTAATTAATTATTTGTTAACTTGTTGATTTTTTCTATTTATTAATTTGCGAAATTAACTTCTAAGTGATTTTTTGAAAATCTAATGATTTAAAATGTTATTAATTATTAAAAAGAAAAAATCTATCAAAATTAAAAATATGAATGGGAATGCATAAATCTCTACCTTCAAAGCAGTAATGCAGATTATTAGAAACAAGCAAAAAACTTTCACTAAATAAATACATTTTTTAAATTCTAAATTTTTGAAGTGGCTTTTGACTATTCAAATGATAAAAATATTCACTCAACCAACTTTCACTTTTTGAATTTATGCATTTTATATCTAAATTATACAATTAATAGAGTTAAGCTCTCTTTTGAAAACTGGTAATAATCTCAAGCCATACAAAAATGGATGGTATATTTTCCAATTTTAAACCAATATTTTAATATTTCTTTTAAAATATTTCCAAAAAATAAAAAATTTTACAAGTTAGATAAATTAACTTTAAGATGATACAAATAAGTTTTATATTTAATTTAAAATTAGAAAAATATTTTGTTTAATTTAACAAATTAAAGGAGTAAGTTTTAAAAAATTATAATTGATTACTTTTTTCTAAATAATAAAATGTCTTCTTTTAAAAAGTTCATTAGCTTCTATTTGTTTTAGATTTAAAAAAATTTTTTTTTTGACAAAATAAATAGTAAAAAAAATGTTAAATATTTAAAGAGTTAAAATTAAATCGTAATTCATATAATAAGAGTAAAAAGAGAATATAAAATAAATAGATTAAGGATAAGCTTTGATAAAATAAAGACTGGAGAAATATATAAAATGAGATTAACAACTAAAAATAATATTTGATAATATATAATAATTAAATGGGAGAGTGATAGATAAAATTGATTAATTTTTTCTAAATAATAAAATGTATTCTTTTAAAAAGTTCATTTGCTTCTATTTGTTTTAGATTTAAAAAAAATTTTTTTTTTTGACAAAATAAATAGTAAAAAAATGTTAAATATTTAAAATGTTAATATTAAATTGTAATTCATATAATAAGAGTAAAAAGAGAATATAAAATAAATAGATTAAGGATAAGCTTTGATAAAATAAAGACTGGAGAAATATATAAAATGAGATTAACAACTAAAAATAATATTTGATAATATATAATAATTAAATGGGAGAGTGATTGATCTACTTAAGTAATTAAGTAAGTAAGTAAGAATGAGAGTTCTAATGAATATGTAAAAGAGAATTAAGCTTGGTAGAATTTATTTATTTATTTATTTATTTAGAGGTTATTAATTGATTGATTTGATTATTGATTGATAGATAGATAGATAGTTATATAGAGACAGTTTCCAAAAAAAACAAGAAGTAACAAAGATACTAACTAACTTTTGAGTATTAAAGAGAGTTTGTTGAAATACTAAATAATTTTCTAAACGGATTGAATTTAATTAATTAGACATTAAAAACTAATTTACTATTACTTTTTTTTGTTAGAAAATTAACTATTATTTATTAATTTAATTATAAGCATAAATACTTTTCAGGTAGCAACAGTAAATTTTATAGTTTTGTTACGTGATTTTGACTGAAGTCTACAAATAATCTTTCGTTTTTACATTTTTAGTTTTTTTTATTTTTACTTAAGTTTGTTTACTTTCAGAATTTTTTATCATCACCTCCATATAATTTATTTTCTCCTTTGTTTTGCTCATTAAAACTGGATTATTTTTATGGTTATTTTTCTGCTATTTTTGAATTACCCATTTACTTTTGATTAGAAGCCATTGTTTCGGTTCTTGCAACTCCACCTCCCTAAACATTTGAAGATTATTATAATGAGGGTTGATTTTAACCATAATTTTGTTAAAGTGTTTATCCTTGACCATTATTCTATTATTTTTCTGCTATCAACTTCCAATCATATTAATAATCTAACTCATACCCTTGTCTTTTAAATAAATCCTTAAAAAGTTTTCTCAAATATTCGTAATCAGGTTTCTCATCAAATCTCAAATTTTTAGTGTAAGCCAAGTAAGTTGCAAATTCAGACGGAAAACCTTTACAAAGCTCTTCTACCTAAGTTTAAAGCTTCTTTTCCATAATCTTCTCATATTTATCTTTTTTATTTGTAGCCTTTAAATTTTACCATGGTAGAGATCCTCTCAAAAAATACATAAACATATATCCTAAACTTTCTAAATCATCTCTTCTTCCCTATTCTATGCCTAAGTGAGTGTTAAGTGAAGCATATCTAGCAGTCCCTAAATATTTAAATAAAAATTTAAAAATCCTTTTTTATTTATTTTTAAGAAACAAAATTTTTTTAGTCTTATTTTTTTCAGCTCAATAAGTCAAAATTAAGTTTTTTCATACATATTTGCACTACTAATAGTTATTTCTTTGTTTATTTGTTTTCCTTTATGATATAATCACATAATGTCAATGCAAATTTTAAAAATTATATTTATCTAGAATATTTATTTGCTGATTGATTGATTTATTGGATATTCATTAAATAGATGCTTTATATTTGACAATAGTATTTCTTGTTAATTGGTTTAATTTTATTTTTTTCATTTATTTTATAAAGTAGATCTTGGTTGATTACTATGCTTTGTTTGATTAACTTGATATTGTAATTTTTCTAATTAAATTTACCTGTAAGCGACTTTCCTTCTTTATATTCTATATGCTTTCCATCTTTCTTAAGATATCTTTTTGCAAGACCAAAATCAATGATAAATACTTTTTGAGCATTTTTTCCTGTGCCAATTAAGAAATTGTCGGGCTTGATATCACGGTGCAAGAAGTGTTTACTATGGACATAAGAAACTCTTTATATAAGCTAATCTGCTAACATTAAAGTTGTTTTAACTGTAAATTTTCTATTGCACATATTGAATAAATCTTCTAAAGAGGGACCAAGCAAATCCATAACCATAATGTTATAATCTCTCTCTGTAGCTGCATAATATACATTCGGAATACCTATAATATTTTAAAAACAATATTAACTAATATTCAAAACTGTTCATTTGCTTTTATATTTTGGCACTCATTATTTTTAATGTACTTTATAGAATTTTTCTCAAATCTAATTCAAAATTTAACCTTAAAAAAGAGTGTTTATTTATAGCTGCTACTAAAAACTCTTTACTAATTAGCATCTAAATAAAATAATTTGTCAATTCTATTGAAGCACATTATTTAATGATTAAACTTATGATAGAATAAAATATTTTTTATGAAATAAGCAAAAATATTTGCTATAAATACCTTTATCAGCTACGTTTGCATCTCTTTGCAAATATTAATAAAGCTTAACTTCAAAAAAAAGTTAAGGATGTTTCGTCTTAGCTGGCTCTAACTTCACAGCCACTTCCATATTAGTATTTAAGTTGATTCCATGAAAAACTTCACCAAAGGCACCTTAACTGACTTTCTTTGTAAGTTTAAATGTCTTTCCTACTATTATATCATTCATTTTGTTGTCCATTCTACTGTTAATTTTATCACTTTTTTGTTGTAAATATTAGTAAGTCTATTTATTTATTTATTAATTTATTTATTTATTAATTATTTTTGTGTGAATAATGTTTTAGAATTCTTTGGTTTCTAAATATATTTATTTAGTCTGTTTCTAATCTTTATTATTTATGATATATATGTTGTCTTGTTCAATCTATCAATGTAAATATATATAAATGTATGTATGTATGAATGTATATGCAACTTCGATATCAATTAGGAGTATCAAAAAATAAAGTATTATATTTATTTCTAATTTATTGGATGTAAATGTGTAAAAGAATTTTTATTTTTCAGACAAATATGGCTTTTAATTTTAATCAATTTAATTAAATTATGTAAATCAATTGATTCTTGTCTGATAGCTTAATCTTCAATCCCCTAATTTTTACTTAGTACTTATTAGCTGCAAATTAAAATCTAAAAATTGGATTTATTTTCATCACTATTATCTATCTATTCAGTCTTAACTACCAGATAATTTATTCTACTTTAAATTCAAATAAAATCTAATTTAAGTCAATAAATTGAATCAAAAAACTGTAAATTATAATCCTATCTAAACTAATTTATCAATGTTTTAATGTTTGCTTATAAAAATTTTAGCAAAAGCTTTTAAAATAATAATATTTAAAATGATTGAAATAGTTTAGAATATTTTAAATCATATTTCAATTTTCTGTCAAAAGTATTTTTAAATTATTTGAATTTTGAATGTAATTAATGAAAAAATAAGTTTAGATAATTTTTATTAATAAAATATTTTTATCTAAAGATATTTAAAGATTAATTTTATCACTAAATCAAATTGAAAATTAATGATTATATTTTTTTTAACTTTCTTTAAGAATCAAAAAATAAAATCTTATTTCTACTGAAAATAACTATTATTTTCATTAATTTCAAGATCAAAATTTTATCACTAAATCTAATTGAAAATTAATGATTATATTTTTTTTAACTTTCTTTAAGAGTTAAAAAATAAAGTTTTATTTCAACTGAAAATAACTAGCTACTATTATTAATCATAATTATCAATTACTTCGACTATATTTATTTGAAGTCATATTTATTATAAAAATAGAAATATAAAGTATTTTAATCGAAAAAAGCTTATTTCACTTACAAATTTATATGAAAATTATAGAAGTTTTACACATAAAAAATATAAAGTATCCAAATAAAAAATATTTACCCTCTTCCTCTAATAGTAAATCTCTTTTATAACTAATTTTGTTTTTATATAAGTTAGGTGCAATATTTAAAATAAAAAATATAATATTAATTAGTTGTTTTATTCTTTAATATAATATAAATTTAGTTATTTATAATTATAAGAAGATACAATTCTTTAAAAAAATATTTTTAAAACAATAAGCATTAAAACAATATAATTATTTATGAAGATACAATATTTAAGACAATATAATTAGTAACATTTACATTAGTCAAAATCTTATAATGCAATAAAGATCCTTATTTTTTGTTTATGTAGTTTTCATAACTACTGTTTACAATATTACATTAAAATTATTGATTGATAATTACTCATCTGGTTATAAATGTTTATATTACTATTAAATTTACTATTAGAAAAATGGTTTAGAAATATAAACTTAATCATCGATTAGTTAGTAAATAATATCTTATTTAATTTTTAATTTTTCCTGAATCATAAAAGTATTATTAGATTGCTTAGATAACATAATTTGTATTTTCTTTAAGTTCTTTAAGTTTTAAAGCATTTTTGATATTACTATAAATCTTATCAATCTTATCTCTTTTGCTAATTTATTGCTAAATTTGTTATATTTATTATTATTTCTTATTATAATTAATAATATGTTATAATTCTTCTTTTTATATTTTTTATTATTACTAACATTTATTCTAAAATTTATATCTTTCTTACTATGTATTTCTTTTTATTTGTAAAGTAAAGCATGTTAATTAATACTAAAGATCACTAAAATTAGCGCAAAATATTGTAAAATAAGAATCTGTTTTATCTATCTGGTTTATCGTTTACTTATTTCCTTAATATTAATTTAATGTAAATACTTTTTTATTTTAAGAATATTCTTATTATTTATTTTATAAAACTGTATAGTTATATTTATCAGTATTAGAGAAGCCATAAACACCATTTACTTAGTCTAAACAATAAAATATATTATTAATAAATTTAAAACATAAAACATTTATAGTTATAATTTATCCTTCTTCCATCTTATTTGTTAATATGTCAATAAATTTGATTTCTTATTTAAATTATTTTAAAATAGTTTATTAAAGTTTTATAGTATAAATCAATCTATTTATTCTTATATATTTTAAATTGATTAAACTATATTTTAGACTTTTTATTTTTAATCATTAATATTCATTTATTATTATTGTCTTATGATTCTATACTATTCTATCAAATTTTAGTCAGAATGTATATGTATTAGTTATTACTCATCAGCGCAAGAATTAAGTTATTTCTTTATAAGATTTAATTATTCATTTGTTAAAAGTAAAATATGCTTTTCTATATATTTAGAAATGTTAAAGATTTATATATTTTTATTTTAAATAGCATTTGAATCCCAGCTGTATTAATTATCTTTATTATTAAATATATTTTGTGCTAAACCTTCTGGATTGTAAAACATTTATTCTGTATTTTAATCCTTCTTTTTATTATTTTAATGTATTATTATTTAACCTAAGTTTCTCACATAGCATTGTAAATCTAAACTAATATTTTAACTATCTATTTTATTTATTTAAAGTAAAAAACAAGGTAGATTTAGAAAGGAAAAGTTTTATAAATATTTTTTTATTTTAACAAACTTATTCTATTATGTAAATTTGACTATCTATCCTATTGTTTATTATGTTTAGCAATTACTCCAAAGTCCATAATTGATTTTATTCTGTAAATTATCAACAATAATAAGATTCTAATGTAGATATTCTTCTAAAGCTTTATATTACTTTTAAAGCGATGTTTTATAGAAAATATTAGATTCTTTCAATAGTTCAAATTAATCGTTTATTAAATTATTGTATTACTAAGCATCTAATATATTTTAGTTAACAAACGAATTGGTTATAAAGCATGTGTTTTGTTCTAAAACCATATTAGTTTGTTATATAAGATATGTAATTGTCACCTACAGCATTTTAATTGGTTAATATTGTTTGAGTTGGTTATTCTTAAAACTTTTTATTTTATTATTATTATTATATTAAAAAGTTATATTTCATCATTAAATAATCTATTGTTTCTTACCTGTCGAAGTTATTTAAGAAATCCTATGTTACATCTATTTAAAAGAGGTAGAATCCTTGTTGATTTAGTTCTTCTTCTTTTTTATTAAAATTACTTATTATCCCTTTTAATTTTATTACTATTCTATTAGTTTTTCTTTTTAATAAATCTTTCAATTTTATATATAAATTATTTTTTCTTATTAATATACTTAAAATTTAAATATTCTTTTCAATCATAAAGAAAAATAAGTATAATTTTCATTAATCAACCGTAAAGTAAAAATAACTCTCATCTGTATTAATGTATTTAAAATCAAAGAAAATGTAAAAAATGATTATATATAATTTGTATTGTTTTATTTAAAATCAAAGAAATGTAGAAAATGATTTAAAAATGAATACAGTAAAAAAATAAAAACAAGAAACTCATAAATGTTTTCGTGAGCACATAATAGTTTTTTATTCCAATATTTCATCAGTGGTTTTAATTATAAGCAATTCTTTAATTTTTTTTTTAGCATTTGATTTGTCTTTTTATTCACTAGTTATCAGATAGATTATTAACTAATCTTTAATTTTGTGAAATATCAATATCTTTTAGAACGAATTAAGCAACGTCCTTTTACATAGTGTAACTATCATCCAATTTTACTAGTACTTTTTATATCAAGTCATCAGTTTTATTCAATTTTTAATTCAAAATATCATTAAAATTCCTAAAGTCTTTTAAAAATTCGCAAAAGCCTTTTTAAAATACACTAAAGTCTTATTTAAATTCGCTAAAGTCTTTTTAAAATACACTAAAGTCTTTTTACTTTTCATTAAGAATTAATTCAATCTTCTTCAATGATTTTTTCACACTTTCTGAGCTGCTCCTCTTATTTTATAAAAATATAATGACAATAAAAATATTATTTGTTTATTTATAATAAATTAATTACTGAAGAGCTGAAAGAACTATTATAGCTTAAATGCTATAAAGACTGTTTCTATCTGTTTTCCATTTTTTCTTAATTCTTTTTTTGAGATTTTGATTACTATATTTCCGACTAACTTTATATTTTAGGTTCTGTTTCAATTTTTATTTACGATTTACTTTAGGAAGTAGTTCTCTTTTTTTTGTTCGTAGTTGAAGATTATATTTGCTTTCTGTTAGACATTTTTTTCTTCTGAATTGTTTATAATTAATTAATTTCTTGATATTTTTTTATATATAAATTATTGCTTCTTAATAATATACTTAACAATCAAATATTGTTTTCTCATTAAGTAAAAATAAATATAATTTGCATTAATCAATAGTAAAGTAAAAATAACTATCATTTTTTATAAATCAAATATAATTTTCAAATAAAAGCATTTTATTTTTTCATAATTAAGTAATGCACTTTATTTCTATCATTTAAAAATAATAAATTATATTTATTTATTTTTTAGACTAGAAATAGTTAGTTAATGAATTATTTACTTAATAAAAATTAATAAGATTTATTTCTTTTTTAAAGATATGCTTGCTGTGAATTTAAACAATTTATTTAATGCATATAAAATAGATTCTAATAAATAAATAACTTTATATTGATTGTTAGCTTATTCATAAAACTTTGATTGATAAATTCAAAATTAATCTTATAATTTTTAAAATATTTGTATCAGTAATTTACCTTAAAAGCTTACAAATAAATGTCTGGAATTAACTAAGAAAATAGGAAGAAAATTTTGGATGTTTTGAGAAATGAAAGGAATGAAATATAAAAACTTCTTAAATAGAAATCTTCAGGGTCTTAAAAGAGAATTTCTTAGGATAAGCAAAAAGAATAAATTGTAATTCATGATTAAGCTGAGGAATAAAGCAACCTATTTTAATAATAAAACCTTTTCAATCAGATACCATCCAATTCTAATAGTAAAAGAAATAGCATTCTTAGTGAAGATGGGGATTTGAATTAACAAGGCTCAGAGCATAATAGCGATAGCAATGCCTTAAGTGCATAAAATTATAACTATACATTTAACAAATATCACAATTAAATTTTGTTAGATTAAATGAAGTTATCGAAAGAGTAGATTGAAGAAAACTAAAGATATTTGAATAGAGATATGATAGAATAAGATTAAGAGTTAGAAGAAGACGAAGATGAAGATGAATTAAATGAAGTTAATAATTAGAATCATTATAACTAATAAGAGCAACATTTCTAAGAAGATGATCATTAATATTAAAACAGTTATTATTAAAATGCTAGCAACAACTAGCATTTGGAGTATGAAAACTAACAATAGTCTAGCTAGTATGGCGAATAGTATTAAGGCGAACCAAATTACAACTAAGTTAAACATGATAACTTTTTATAACTCGAGAATGCGTAAAACAAAACTAGATAAAAATCATAGAATTAAAATAAATATAATGCAAATAGTTAAAAAGAAAATAATAGTTAGTAAAAGTACTTTATTAGTGATAAACCAGTAAAAAATCAAGAATCATTAAGAGTAAATAAAAGTCATCAAGATTTGACACATAATAAAAGAGGCAAAGATGAATAAGTTAAAAATGCAAAAAATACAGTCAAAGACTTAAAAAATAAACTTCTTAATCTCAAGGAGTAAAAAGATAAAAAATAAAAAGAGCTGATTTAGCATAGAATTGAAGAGTAACACAATTCATTTTTTTATTTTACTATTTTTTATTCAATTAAATAAATAAATAAATACTCAAAAGCTAAGACAAGAAAAAGCATGAACATATTTTTCATGCCTAATGCAAGCTATCAAGTGAGTAAGAGTTGCTCAGAAAAAATATACATAAAGATCCTCTCACAGAGGAGGAAAGATGCTCAGCATGGCTGAGATTATATGATGATAAAAAGTAATTTTATGAATAAAACGAATAAGAAAAGAAGAGAATAGAAGAAACAAAAGTAAATTTTGACTTTTTGAAAGTTTTAAAATATTCATCTTTTTATCTAAATGAATGCAGATCATAGCTAATTGCTCTAAAAATCCTGAAATAAATCTATTAAGTAAAGTGATAGCTGAAAATAAAAATAAAGAAAATAATTTGTAAATTTTACTCGTTATTATTTAGTAAGCTGTAAACCAATCAATCATTAAAAATATAGACCTGTTGAAGAAAGACTAAATTTAGAGGCAATGAAGTACAGACAAAAAGTATAAAAATAGCAATATGAAAAGCAACAAAAGGAAACAGAAGATTTAACTTTTAAACCTTAAATTTACTCATAGCCTTTGTAACAAAAGCCTCCAATTTATGAGAGATTTACAGAAATAGCTAAGAAGAAATAGGAAATTATTCATTAGTTAAAGTTAAAGGAGTAATCTACATTTCAGCCTTAGATCAATCCTAAGAGCGCAGAAATAGCTGAAACAAAAATTAATAACAAAGATGTAGCTGAAAGATTAAATCAGGAATTTTTTGAGTAGCAAAAAAGAAAAGTAGCTTTAAGATTAATCAATTTATATTTTTGGTTTCAATTTAAATCTAAAATTATATTAGGAGAAATTATAGACTTAGGTTTACGAAGAAGTCAACAAAGAGTGCAAGTTTCACCCCCAAACGAATCCTGCAAGCATATAAATTGCAAAATAGCTTCCACTTTACGATGGAAGAGCTGGTAAAATTATTAGAACGATGCAGTTATTTTATATATAAGAATATAAAAAGATGTCGTTTAACGCTAGTAAGTGCTTGAAAAGCAGTCAAGAGATAAAAAATAGAGAGTGGCCTAAGAGTTAGAAAAAGACAAATGCTCTTTCAAACCAGAGATAAATTAAATCAGTGAAATTTTAGTTTATGAAAATTAAGGGAGGTTGACTGAAACGCAAGATTAAAAGATAGAGAGAATGTATAAAAAAGAGATAGAGATGAGAAAAATGAAAAATGAGTAAAGATAAAAGGAATATGAGTCATAAATGACATTTACTCCATCAATCAATGAAGTTTCTAGATATATTGTGAATGATAAGTAAAAATAAATACTGTGTATTTAAATTTATGACTTGTTTATTTATTTTGTTTTATTAAAAGATCAAGAGATTTAGATGAATTAGCTTACAACTTCACAGGGAAAATGCACATAAAAATGCTTTAAGAAGTAAATAAATATTTCTTTTAACTAGCTCTTCAATGGTTATTTCTAATTTTTAAAATAGGAAAAGGAATTTGAAAAGATGAAGGAATGCTCTTTTTATCCCTCAACTTCTCAGAGTATTAAGTACATGCACGTTCCTGCGTACTACAACTAAGAAAAGTGTCATAAAAGTGTAAAAATGGAGGTTTAAACCAAAGAAAAGAAGCTCAGAGAGTAAAAGAAATAATACATAAATAAAGAGCTTAAGGAATGTACATTCACTCCAACAATAAATAAAAACAAAAAAGTTGATAAAAAACAAAATATTGATAGAGTTAAGGGTCTCGAAAATTTCCTCTAAAATAAAGACAGGGCAGAACGATAAAAACAAGAGCGTATCCACAAGGAAGATCAAGTATTTAATATTCATAAAAGGTATGACACTGAAACCAGATAAAGCTACACTAAACCATAGCCCTTTAAGTTATCTCATTATAATAAATAATAACTATCTGTTTAATGATATGAAAAACTTACAAATAAAAAAACATAAATAAGTAAATAAATTAGTTAATTAAATAGCATAAATAATTAAATAAATAAATTCTACTTCTCAAAACCTGTTTAAAACATAAATTTTCTTTATATTCTCCTTAATATTTATATATTTGCTTTCTTTCACTATTAATATATTAAAATTTTTGATTAATTTCTAATTTATTTATTTATCTATCTATTCATTTATTAACACCTAGTTAAGTGATTAAGCAAGTAACCCTTATCAATCAAATTTCTTCATCTAGAGAAAAATACTCTGCCTAATCATATCAAATAGTTACTTTTTTTTGTTTATTTTGAATTATTTTCATGTACCTAAAGTATACAAACACTCCAAATAAATAAACTGGAACAAACAAAAAGCAAAAATACATTTCCTTGGGCTTGCTTTTTAAGTTAACAACACTAATCATCTGACTGATCAAAAAAAGAAAAAGAGCGCAAGTCACTATTTTCATATATATTATGAATTTGCGAGCATATTTGTAAACTGTAGGAGCATTGTTTTCGTCTAAACGCAAAGAATACTTAAATCTATCAGGAAAACGTTCTAAGATGGTTAATATTACAACTATCAAAGTCATTACTCCTGGAAAAACAAAAAGAGTTGTTTTATTTCCATATTATTCTGGTTATCCTTCTAAATTAAATTATACAGGAATATTCTCTGGCAGATTGTAGTATTTAACTAAGAAATACAACCATTATATCACAAACAGTCCAGCAGCTAAGATATTACCTATAATTTCAGATTTATCATACTTAGGAATTGGAAATTGCTAATAGTCTAGTCCATCTATTAAATATTTCATCTGTAAAAATTATTTATTTTTTAGGTAAGTGAATTAATATTATGTTTACTCTCAATTTTTGTCAATAATTTAAAAATTTAAGAATAAATTAATTTAGGAGAGTATGTATGCTTTCAGCTTATAGATTGATCTATAATAATATTATAATCTTTTGGTATTTCTTAATTAATAATATTATTTGATTCTTAATTCTTATTTAATCAAATAAATTTTTTATTACTAACAGTTATCATCTTACAAAAAATATATTTAATTTTAACATAATAAACAAATAATGACAATTGATTAACTAAATAAATAATTTTTAAAATTGTTTTAGAGCTTAATGTTTAAAAATGATTTTGTTAAAAAAATTGTAAGTTTAAACAATTAGTAAAAATAAAGCACATTTTTGCTTCATTAAATAAATTTTTTAATAAATTCTTGTTTGTTTTATCACTTATATAATTTTTACAATTATTTTATTAACATTTGAATGAATTTCATTTATAAACAAGTAAATCTAATACATAGTTATAATATATAAATATAATTTTTTGGCTGATATAAAATGTTATTAATAAATAAAAAAAACAAACGCAATAAAATTGTGTAAAAAAAGGCTTGTTAAAATTAGAATATTTTAACATTAAATATAAAATCAAATAAAAAATAATCAAGCTATAAAATTACCTAATAAATTAAATTAAAATATTAATTTGTTTATAAATTATTAAGCAAAACAATTAATTGATATTATTTTATATAAGTATTATGAATCAAAAATATTAGGATTTTGGGAATTTAAATTTTTTGAAAATGAATTTAAACTAATTAGTTAAAAAAAAGAAATAAATATTAAATATTATGCACATATATAAATTGGTTTGTAAAAAATAATAAATGATTTTAAATAATTAAAATAGGTAGATAAATATTAGAAAGCAAAATGATATTTTTATATTAACAATATGCATATAAAATATTAGGTTTAGAATATCTAAATATATCCAAACATAATTTAAACTAATAAAAAGAAATTAACATTAAATATTTTGCAAAAATTTAATTTCAATTGAAAAATTTTTTAATTCATTTTAAACCATTAAAATAGGTAGATAAATATTTTTAATTAATTTATCAAATAAATAAATAAATAAATAAATAAATAAATAAGTGTACTAAAAATCTTTGTATCTGGAGAGTTTAATTTAGTGTTAACCATATCTAACAAGTAGATAAAAAAAGAGGTGATAAAGCATTATAAATAAGTTGGATTGAAATAGCCACCTTTTTAGCAAGATGATCATTTATGAATATATTTCAGAGTGATAAAGCAGGTTAATAAGAACTACTTTAAATATTTGATATGCAAAAGTTAGATAGTTAGTAATTAAATTATTTATTATTTGTTACTAAATTTAATATTTTTAATAGCTATAAATAAATTAGGTTTGTATTGTAATTTTATTATTATTAATATATTTTTTGATGATAATATAAACGCTTCTATTTAATGTAGCTTGAATTCAGATATTAAATTGTAATTTTTTTCTGAGATCAATTATTTTAAATATAATTTATGCTAATGCTAACTTGAATGCATTCATACAAACTATAATTCTTACTTTAAACTTTTTTCGTTTGTTTATTAATGTAAGTTGGCTTATATCTAATTCTGAGTAGATTAAACAATTCTTTAATTGAGACTAGCTTAAAATGATTAAAAACACTCATTTTATGGAATTTCAGTTTATTTATTTTGGCTTTTGTTTTATTTAATTTCAAGTATTTTTACTATATCATCCATATTGCCAGTCTTATTTTCTTAATCTATTTCAAAATTAGTATTAGCAGTGGTGCTACCTAATTCTTGAGCTTAATTTTCTATTGATCTATTATTTTCATTTAAATTTCCTTAACCCTCAATATTATTTTAACTTGGTATCCATTATGTATAATCTATTTCTTCTTCATATTCTTATTCTTCAGTTTAGTGTTAGTTTTTGAAACTTGTATCTTCTAAATGATATTAATTCCCTACAACAATATTGGTAATACTTTCTAAGTATTATTAATGGCCTTCCTGAAAAGGATAGCAGCAGCTTGTTGGAGAATTTTGGTAGGTTTCATCATTCATTCTATATTTATTAGCTTATTTAATAGTTTATTTTATTTGTTCCCTATTTGAACGCAAAATGAATGAATTTTCTAATCTATTTCAATAAATAAACCTTCTCTAATATATATTACTAATTTAGATTATCTAAGATATATTTCAAATTATTATTATTACATATTAAACTGATTATTAAATCCAAAATAATAAGTAATTTAATACTTTTATTATTTTTTCTTCTTCTAAATATAATCAAACTATTCTTTATCTATCTATTTACCTTATCAATTATTTAATTGATTTGATTTCAACAAAAAACTATTCTCTTACATGTTCCTCTTCTTTACATTTTAATATCTACTCCTGTAAAAAATTATAAATTCAAATTAATAAAATATTTTTTATTCTTTAAAAAAGATAATATTTATTTAACTAATTGTAAAAGCTTTAATTTAACTGTTTTATTAATAAATATTAAATTAAAAAGCCTCTATTTTCATTTATAAAATATTCAAATAAAACCTGATTTCTACTTCAATTCAAAGAATTTTTTCTAAGTCAATATTTTATGTTTGAAATGTTTATCATAATTCAAATTAAATCTTATAAAAAATTTTAAGTTAAAAATAATGAAATTAAAATGTTATTTTTCATAATAATAAAATGTTATTTTTTATAATAATAAAATAATATTTTTTTATTATCTTTTATCTATTTTTATGTTAATATAACAAAAATTTCTTAGCTATTTAAGTTATTTTAATTGTAATTGTATTAAAAGTATAATATTATAAAATTACAACTATATCTAATTATTTATAATATTAATTATCAAGCTAGTTCATAAATATAGCCTTTAATTTTTTTATAGTAAAATACTTAATCATGACAATCTACTAAATTTTAACTCATTTTACACTATTGTCAAGTTTATTGTTGATCAAAAATATATTTAAAGAAAATATAATTTTTTAGAAATTCTGTTTCATATTTTTAATTTTGGAAACCTTATTGGATGCTAAAATATAAAAGATGTTAGCTGAGTTTAAATTAAAATAATTTTTAAAACAATTTATTATTTTATTAAAATTATTTAAATGAAATTTAATTTTTCTACAAAAAACCTTTTACAAATACTTTAAATCTAAAATTAAAACCTAAGAAATTTTTAAAATTAATTAATTAAAATATTTTTTCAATTAATTAAGCTATAAAAATTCTATAAAAATAAATTAAATTTTGAAGAATTTCTATTATTTACATTTTAAATATAGATTTTGTTGTATTAAAATATTTTTAAATTATTTTATTAGTAAATTAATTAAAAAAATTATTGGAGCTTATAAAACTAATAAATTAATGCTCTTGCGAAATTATAAGCTCAGTAAAAATTTACTTGAACTATAATTTGACAATTCCAATTTCTATCAGCTTTATTCATTTAAAAAAAATATTTAAAATTTAATTTTGAGACTTTTAACAGTATGATTGTATTTTTAACTTTAAAGTTAATTGAAATACCTTTTATAAGCTGCTAAGTGTTTTAATTCATATTATAAGGAGTAGCTGATTTTATCTTGAATACATAGGTAAATGTATTAAATACATAAAAATATTCCTTTTTATCTATATTTAGCATGAAATCTAATTCTTCTTGGTAAAAACGAATTTGGTATACATATTTGATAGTGTTAAAAAGTTTTAAATTTACAGTTTTTGAGCTAAAAATCTATTCAAAAAGTGGGAAATTGTATTGAAAATAGAATTTAAGCTTTACAGCTACAGTAAATGACGTAATTTTTCAAGCTAGCAATTAAAGTTTCACAGAAGTGAAGATAAAAAGCTGATGACAATGCATTACGTCACAGAATAACCTATGATATGAGGACAGTCGAAATAGACATCATCTAACACATTCGTTTAATAGAACTTTGCATCGATTTAAATCGCCTATTGTTTTAAGTTAATTATATAAATAAATCTAAATTTTCATAATTAAAGCTTATTTTATCATAAAGGTAAATTGTTTATTTCACTTGTATCACATTGCAGATTTACAAAAAAAATGGGAAGAACTCAACATATTTAAGACAGTTCAAACGACTTTTATGCCTAAGAGAGAGCTAGGGCATCCTTTGAAGTAAACGACTTATCACTAGTTGTATGGGGATCACAAGAAAAAATTGATAGGATTCACAAACTGTAAAGAATATGTGAGGAAGACCCTTTGATCAGGTATGACCCTAAGCATCTTGGAGCTTCTAGAGAAGAAATTTTCTTATTAATGGCTTAAAGGACCAGAAGAATGCATGAATTATTAGGCTTTCACAATACAGTAAAGAGAAATTTCTATTTATTATAATTAAATTAATTGAGTTTAATTTGAATTTAGCTTGATTCTAGGTGCTTTTGGTTTTTAATCGGTTATTAGTTATCTAACTATATCTTTGTGAATGATAACTTTTCTGATACCAACCAATAGTTTCATTTAAAAATTTAAATCGTTTTTAAAGCTAACTAACTTTAAAAAATTTACTATTTTTTAAAATGTTTAAAGGAAGACTTTAATTACGTTTTAAGCAGTCACATTGATAACCAGCCATTTTGTGGTCTCCATTGGAAGATGTTCATTCCTACTATTAAATATTTGGGCACAGATAAGTAAGTCAAGTACTGGATCCCTTTGGCTGAATCCCATTAAATTTTTGGCACATATGCTCAAACTGAACTCGGGCATGGATCAGATGTCTAGAGCTTAGAAACAACAGCTACTTTTGACCTAGATAACCAAGAATTTATTATTAACAGTCCTACATTGTCATCAACCAAATGGTGGCCTGGTGAATTGGTAACAGGATTTTTATCTATATTTTAGTATTTTTGATACAGTCTAAAGCCTACTGGATATGCAAAATTTTTTCCTAATAAATGGTTTTAATAGCAAAAACGTCTAGCCTAAGGATGAAATTGCTTATTTAAAATACAAAAATGGCATTTTTATGAGCATTTAAATTTTATATAATTTTTTTTGTGCTTCATATGAGATATCCTTAGTGAAGAATTATCAAGTAACTTTCTCTGTTTTAAGCTCAAAACCTTTTAATAATTGGTTTTTTACAATGCCTATTACAGTCAATATCGGAAATAAACAGAAGATTTTCTTAATAATCAAAAAAATTAATTAAAAATAACTCGAGTAATCTCCACAGAACTCTTTTAATTTTTATAAGCTATTTTTATTCTTTTTATAAAAAAAATTGTAAGTGAATTAGGAAAAGTTCTATCCTCTAGGTTCTACTTCTTCAATCAATATTCTTCCATTTTTTCAATTAGATGTTAAATGTTTTTTGTAAAAAAGGGTATTACTAGCACACATGTTGTAGCCTTTGCCTAACTTTTAATTGATGGAAAGAACTATGGCGTGCAAGCATTTATAGTTTAAATCAGAGACACTGAAACTCATGAACCACTACCTGGAATAACTGTTGGAGATCTAGGTGTCAAAATGGGTTATGTAATTAAACGATCCTTTTTCTAAATTTCAAAATATTAAGAAATAATTCAAAAAAAATTTTACAAACCATTTTCATTTCATTAAAAATACTTATTTCTTTTCTTATTTACAACAAAGAATGCTAAGGATAATGGGTACTTAAGAATGAACAATATTAGAATTCCTAGAGAAAATATGCTTATGAGGTATGCTAAGGTAAGCAAAAATGGTATTTTCTCGAAGCCTAAAAACGAAAAGGTCGGTTATGCTTGCATGATGGAAATCAGAACTGATATTATCACAAGCTGCTCTTTGATCATGGCAAGAACTCTGACTATAGGCACAAGATACTCCCTCTTTAGAACATAATTTAAGGATTCAAACGGCATAGAAAAGAAAGTCTTAGATTACTAATTATAATAAGAAAAAATAATTCCATATATTGCTGAAACATACGCATTGCTTGCAGGTGGAAGAAAAATAACACGCCTCCACTAACAAAACATAAGAAACATTTTTGACAGAGAAGATTTCTCTTTATTCAAAGACTACCATGCCATCGCAAGTGGGTGCAAAGGTATACCTTGTGAATTTCTAATATAATAAAAATTGTTATACCAACCCAAAATTTTGCTTAAAAGCATTTAAATTTTATCTAAGATTAATTTGGTTAAAACAAAGAGGAATACAGTAATCTGCAATTAGATAAAAAATAGAAATTTAATTAGAAAGTTAGATGCTGCTAATTATATTTAAAATGCTTAGCAAAATCATTTTATAACTTTTTTTAATATAAAAAAGCTGTTTATACTGCAAGAATGCTTGAGGCTATTGAAAAAGTAAGACAAGCTTGTGGCGGTCATGGCTTTTCAGCATTTTCAAGATTTGTAGACATCTACCATGAATTCTCTCCCTTTGTAACTTATGAAGGTGAAAATACAGTGTTATCTTTGCAAACAGCAAGCTATTTAGTGAAAGGCTTAAACAAAACATTAAAAGGAGAAAAGATTCCTCCTTTTATTGAATACTTAAAATGCGTTGTTGGAATCGAAAACGAGAAATTTATTGCTTTGTCTAAAAGGGAAGTCCTCAATATAGACTTAATAAGAAAATGTCTTAGATACAAAGTAATTTATTTTTGAAATTTAATTCAATTTTTTAAAAAATCGCCAAAACCTTTCCAAAAAAAGAAAAAACCCTAAAAATTCTAAAAATTTAAAATATTTTTTTGCTCAAGAATATTTTTCTTTACAAACAAGCTCTGCACAAATTAGCTCTATTTTGAGGTTAATAAATAATTTATTCTTAAACAACATAATTTTTAATTAATTTTTTTTTACTGAAATTGGATAATAAAAAACCTCATATTAATTAAGGTTACATTTTATTGAATACGAACATAACTATTTCTGAAAAATATAACTAAAATCTAAAAAAAGAAATGCTTAAAAGAGTAAATCATAAATTGTAATTTTTTTATAATAAAGGCTGCTTATTTGGTTAGCTTAGCTTCTTAAAAAATTATGGAAGGATTAGAAAAAGGTCTTAGCATGAAAGAAACCTGGGACAGTTATGCAGGAATCAATTTAGTTGATGCTTCCACTGCTCACGTAGAATATTTCACATACACTTCCTTCTTAGAAATGATAGTCGAAGCTAGTAATGAAAAGGTAAAAGAAGTACTAATTAAATTGTGTTTACTCTATGGAATCTAAAAGCTTATAACAAACCCATCTTGCTTCTTTGAAAATGGTTACATGACTGGCGAATAGTTTAAAATGATCAAATCAGCAAAAGAAGACCTTTTATTTGAATTGAGAAACGAAGCCTTGAGTTTAGTAGAAGCTTTCTGTTACAGTGATGGTTGTTTAGGAGCTCTAGGAAGATCAGATGGTAAAGTGTACGAAACCTTATATGAATGGGCAGCTAATTAAAATCGTTTGAATGACATACCAGTACAAAAGGCTATTCAAGCCGAATTAAGAAAAATCAGAGATGTCTCTTATATGAAACCATCTCTCTGAACAACTAAGAAAATTAATTTAAATAAAATATAAAATTTACTACAACTTCGTTTATATAATTTATATGTGTAATTTTAAAATTATTTTTACGAATAAAAAATAACTCTTCAAATAATCAAAATAAGAAGAATAAAAATAATTTTATTTAAAACAAAATATTAATTTAATAACTATTTATCCCAAACTTTAAATACTCTTTTTTTGTAAAGCTGTACAAAATTTGATAAAAGTGTTTTAAAAACTAAACTTTGTTTTTAATTAAAAATTATTTTTCAACAAATAAAAAAATTTCATAAAATTTATTATTTTTAATTCAAGCAAATTTCAAAGATCAAATTTATTTTAATATTTTTAAATTTTTGAGAAATGAATGTAAAATATAATTTGAGCATGATATTTAAAGATAAATTTTAAAATTGAAGAATATTTCATTTCTAAAAGCATATTAGAATAGAAATAAATGTACTTGAGTACTTACTACCTTAGATAATTTATTAACATAAGTATATTTAATATCAATTAGATTATTTAAATATCACTCATAGTTTACATTTTCAAACAAAAAATTTATTTTTTATCTTTACTCTTTAATAAATAAATTAAGAGAATATCATTTAAAAATATTTATATGAGATTCGAAAAAATGTTTATTATTTTCTAATATATTTTATTTAAAGAATCATCAAGCATCATAAATAAGTATTAGTTAATATCCATTTAGCAAATATTTAATTTATTGAATTTTGTTTGATATTTACATTTTATTATTTTATTTTTGAAAAAGTGTAATAAGTAAGTAAATAAAGAAAATACTTAATTAAGCTTTGATTCGAAAATAAGATAATTTTAATTTAATATATTTTTATCAAATTATTATGTGTAATCATTTAACTATTGAAGTAAATTATCTTATTCAAAGAATAAGCATAAAAATTAATTTTGTGAAAATATTCTACTATTAAAGTCAATTAATATCTCAATTTAATCCTTATTATTCTTAAAATAAATTATTTCGATTGTAAAAATTGTGATATTCATTGTTTTAAATTCTTAAAAATTATTTATTTATTTTTGTTAATAATTGAGAATCAATCTATATTCTATAAGGTTTTTTATTTAGATATGAATTTATTAAATAGCATATTAGAAAAGAAATATTATGTGATAATTTTTAGTTGTAATTTTATTAATAATATGATTTTACAAATAAAATAAAAAGGTTTACTTTAATTATAATTAAAATTTGAATGAGAATTTATTTGTTTATTAATTAATTTATTTATTTATATTTTTTATAGTTCTTAAATTAAGGCTTTCGATATATATTACTAATCAGATATGGTTTTATTGGAGTTATCCTTGGTTCATAGATTACTATTATTAAGGAACATATTATTAGGGTTTTTGCTATTAAGCAAGCATTTATTCTTTGAAAATTTCATTATCAATTTATGCGAATTCTTCATCAAGCTCAGCTTCATCTACATCGATGGCATAGTTTCTGTTAAGCATTTCATTCATATAGTCACTTTCATATTGCATATCATCCATGTCGTCTCTCAAATCTTCTAATTCATCTAAATTAACTTATTCGAACATTTGCTTTTAGGCAGAAACAGCTTATTTCATAGCAGCACCCTTTTTTAATTAAGTTAAAATTATTAATTTCTGAAAGAAAAAAAATTTCTAAGCTATTTACCATTTCAAGAGTGTTTTGGATATTTTCTTTAGTGAAGGCTATTTAATCTAAAGTGAATTGCTAGTTAAGATAATTGGCCATTTATTGATCGTATCTTTTTTATTTTATTTGAGATTTTATATAAATTGTTTTCATGCATATTTATTAATTTACAATTTCTTCTTTTTCATAAGGTTAAGGCATCTCTACTTATACATTCTTTATGTAGATCCCTTAGAATTCTTTGCTTTGTTATACAAGTCAGCAATTTCCTTTTCAAGGTTTTTGATTGTTTCATCAACTTCCTTGACTCTATTTTCCATCTAAGTTTTAATTAAGATATTTAATGCTATTTATTTTGCAAACAAATTTATTTTTACTCTCTTAGATTGTTCAGTCAAATCAATTTGAGGTTACTCCTATTTCTTAGGCTCCTCTTAAGGAGGTTAAGGAGGCTATTATTAAGCAGGTTGTTGAGCTGGCTTAGAAGCACCAAATAATCTATTCATTTTTCTTTAATAATATTTTCTTGCTTTTTGATTATGGTAAAATTAAGAATTATTTTTGTTGTTAAAATATTACTTAGATTAATTCTTGTTATTTACAACTTTTATTGACTGATATGAATATATCTAAAATTTGCGCAGTATGCTGTATCTATCTATGTATATCTAAAATTCGATCAATAATCAATCTTGTTTGACAACTTGTGTTAATTAATTAGAATAATAAAATTTTAAAAATTTTCTTGCCAGCAAATGTTTGAGGACCTAATCTGCTTATTTATAATGATCAAGCATATTTCTTAAAATAAATTTTGGTTGCTTGCTCTATTCCATTTAGTTTGTTAGATATTATTTATAAAATAGTGAAATTCATCTATTACAAAATTGAAATTTTTATCAGATTGTATAAGATGTGATTAATTCTAATTTTTTAGAATTAATTTGTGTCAGATATTTAAAATTTAAAATTTAAATTAATATTTTTCTAAATAAACTTTTTTATTTTAAATTCTAGAGTTAAATTTAATCCATGCTTATTTTATTTTCAAATAATTGTATCGAAGTAATAACAAAATATTTCATAAATAACAATTACTTAAAAGTTGTTCATGTTAATTTATTATCAAAAAATAAACATACTATGAATTTAGTTATAATTTTGGACTTGAAATAAGCAAGGAAATATTATTCAGATGACTCCAATTAGTTTAAATAAATTTACAATTTAATTAAAACAAAGTATAAAGAATTAAATTTTAAATATTTTTAAAAATTATATTAAAATAAAAGCAAACACTCCTATTATTATAAATCAATTAGAATTATTTTATTAGAGCAAAATCCGTTTTTAACATAAATTATCTTATAAAATCAATTAAATTTCAGGTAAAACCAAACGATATTTTAATAAGGAATTTTAGAAGAGTTAAAAAAGAAAAAGTACCTACAAGCTGTATTTAATTATATTTTTAAATTTCCAAAAATAGAATGAATTTTCTGACTGAAAAATGGATTAAAAATATAATTTGGAGATTTTATATTTAAACTGTATATTTTAGAGTTTTTAAATTATTATTAGCTTTTGTTTTTCCAATAATATTTATCTTAAGTTTCAACTATTATAGAAGGTTTAACACAGTTTGCAAAGTAAAGTTCTTTAAAATTGATTCTAAAATAATGGGATCAAAATATTTAATTTATCTTAATTTAATAAGAATTTTTAAATAACATATTAACTCATTGCTATATTTTGTTTATTATTTTATCTTCCTAAATAATATAATCATTTAGCAATTTAATTTTATTAGTTCTCCAAATAATATTTGTATTTAAAATATTTATATTTCTTAATAGAATTCATTTTATCTATTCTTAAAATGCTTCGATAAAATAGATCTATGGCTCATTTTTATTCATAAATGCTACATAGAGTTTTATTATAGACAGAAAATGTATAATAGAAATACAAAGCTATTCAAAAAAAAGAAGTTTGATAGGATTGAATAAGATGGTGAATTATATAAATTTGATAGATCTGAATTAATTTTGGATATAAAAAAATAAAAATGAATTATTTAAAAGAAGGTTCGTAAAAGCATCTTTGAAGCCAGAGAATTCTATATTGAATTTTGATAATATTTGTTTTAACTAAATTCAAAATAAATTATGCAATTTATTATTTAATAATTATTTATTGTATAAATAGTGATTTATTAATTAATTAAATAAATACTTAAATAAATTCAAAATATAGGGTAGAAGGGAGGCAGAATATTAACCAGCAAGTGAAAGATATAAAAAAAATAAAATAAAATATTATTTTCTGAAATATAAAATTCAAGTTAGTCTGAAAGCAAGTGAATCAAATGGATTATTCAGGTGATTTAAGTTAAAAGCTTTTAAGCAAACCATTTGGTGACAATTAAAGCTAAAAAAGTAATAGCAGTCATAAATTAGAAAATTAGAATTATAACATAAATTCTACTAAAAACGCATAGCCTTACACAGTATCTGTAGAGGCAGCACTTTTTTTATGTGGTAATGCACACAAGTATTAATTTAAGGTTATTACCTTAATGTCTCTGACATGTTTGGTAGCAGCATTTTTAAATATGGGATTCCCCTATCTTTTTGATACTCCTCAAGTAGCATGCTATAATTCTTCATAAACAAAAGATTAAGCAACTTACTGTTCTGTTGAACATGCTTGCTCTGAAAATACAAATTATTATTATCCTGATTAGAATTCAAGCAAATCTCTAACTGAATAGTTCGATTTAATTTGTGCAGAAGACTCTTATGAGGGAATTAGTGGTGCATTACTTTTGCTAGGTGGTTGCATAGGAAGTTTATACTATGCAGATTCTACAGAAAAAGCAGGTAGATAAAGAGTAATTAAAGAATGCATGTGGATCATGGCTATAAGTTCTTTATTGGCAACTTTTTCCATCAATATTTACATGTTTTCTCTTTGTTTACTCTTTTTTGGCTTAGGTTATAGAGCGTTTTTCAACGCATGCATAATATATTTGACTGAAACGACTAGCAACACAATTCGTTAGCTAGCTCCAAATATATTATCAATCGGTTGGGCTTTAGGATAAATTATCATAGCAATATTGGCCATGATCAATACCAGCTGGTACTATTTCACATTTATTTATACAGCAATACCTCTTTTAGTTCTTATTACTTTTTCAAGAACAATTGTAGAAAGTCCTAGGTATTTAGTCATGAAAAAATAATTCTAGGAAGCAAAAGCAGCAATAATTTCTATTTCAAAAATAAATTTCAGACCCTTACCTGAAAATCTCATGCTTCAAGAAGAGGTTAAATAGCAAGCTTTCAAGGATAACTTAGATAAAATATTAGGAGGAAATAAAGTAATGCAACAAGCTTAGTAAAATTAAGGTTTAATTAAAACAAAAGTACATTCATTTAAGTGTCTTTTTGAGTATAATTCTCTTCGTATAAGAACTTTAATTCTATCTTATTTGTGGTGTCTGCTAAGTTTTGCTTACTTTGTCAGTGCATTTGCAATAGAACATTTTGCAGGAAATATCAATGTTAATTTAATAGGAATGGGTATTGGTGAATTAGTTGCTTACCTCTATTCAGGTTATATTTCCTTGAGATATCCAAGAAAAGACATCATAAGAGGAATTTTATTTACAGCAGGTGTTATCCATTTAGCCTTTTTCGTTTTCCTAACTTTAGATAAAACTAATTCCTTGGTTAAAATTATCACCTTTGTATCAATAATAACTCTTAGATTAGCAATCAGCACCGGAAATTGTGTTTTCAATGTGTATATAGCTGAAGTTTATCCTACTTCTATTCGCCACTATGCTTTTGGCTACTTTGGTTTTGCCACAAAACTCATCGCTATTTTTGCTCCTCCTTTTGTTTAACTTTGTGAATCTCTAGGAACTAATCCATTTATTCCTTTGAGTATATTTTTCTTTGTAGGTATACCCATGCTAACTAAATTAAGAGAAACTTTTGAACAAGCTCTTAAGGAATAAGTAGAAGAGGAAGAATCTGTATTTTTATAAAATGATATTCCATTAATTTCAATGGCCTAAAAGCCTGTAAATTTAAATCGTTGATATGTATTTATAAGTTAAGATAATTAACTGAAAAACTAACAAATTCACTAACTTATTTTCTAAATAAGTATTTATTTTAATTTATGACATGTAGATAATCAGTACTTTATGCAAAAATTTAATTTGTTTTCATCATAGCGATTCATTTATAAATTTAAAATATAAATAGAATTCATTCTTTAATTAAGGTATTAAAAATTAAATACCTAATTTTATGTTATTCTCCCAAGTATAAATAATAATTAAATAAAAAATAAAGCAAGTTTTTACAAATTATTCAATTTTAGAAAAAATTATTTGTTTAAAGTTTTAAGATATTGAGAGATTGCAGTTTGTTTAGAATGATTTTATGTGATATTCATAAGAAATATCAGCAAATAGTTAAACCAATTTATCTTAAAATAGATAATTATTACTTTTATTCAAACGTTTTAAAATTTTTATTAATTTATTAATACTTTGTATGTTGGATTAATTTTTTCTTCTGTACTTCATATTAAGTAAAATTTTCAATATAAATAAAATCAGCAAATTCTACTTACTTTTAGGATTTTTTTTAAAGTTTCTTATTAATTTTTTTGATTTGAGTTTTAAAAATTAAATTTGAATATTTATTTTCTATTTACATAAATGACTAAAAATAAGTTAAAATAAAGCACTTCATAGTAATTTGCATTTAAAAATATTTAATTATTTATAAAATAAATGGCACTATAAAAATTTAACATACTGGATGATTTTAATAATATTTTAAAAAATTCCTGCTTTATAAAAATATATAGAAAACAATTAAATATTTATTAATATTGTAAAAATCAAGAGAATTTAGTAATAAATTTAACTTGCTCTTCCACTTTTATCCATTTTATTAATAGGTTTAATTGTGAATTTATTTCAGGGATTGAGATGAATTTATCTAAGGTGAATAATATTATGTAATCGGAATTAGAATATATCCCTGTGTATTCTTATTAATCTCTGCTTACTGATAGATATTCATTTTTTAAATTCTTTTCTGCTCCTAAAAATTTTGCATATAAATTAGAATAACTAGATAAGTAATGCTTAAACAAGCTAGGCTGTTTACCAAATGGCACAAAGCTAGGTTATGTGTACTAGCTAGATTCTTATTAGATTATAATAAAGTGTTTGATTATAGATGAGTTTTAATTAGACTATATTTTATGAGAATAAGGCATTAATGCTATCGACTAAAATATATTGTTAAGAACATTTTGTTAAATTAGCTTTTAGGAGATCTAACTGGATGCATCTTTGCATTTAAAGAAATCTTCATTTTATGTACTGATCATAACAAGTGCAACATCTCCTTAAATATAGGAAACATACAGGTAAATAAATCCTTCACAAGAAAAACCTGGTAAGCAAAGTGGGATCCAATTTTCAGAGTTTCTCAAAGAATTCATTTGTTGAAGTAAGTTTTATATCAGTAAAATGTCATGAACGTTGAAATTAAATCCTTTCTGAATGAATAAATCAATAATATAATTAGGTGTCATTAAGCACGCAACAACAGCACCTGTTTCTTTAACTCCTTCTCCTAAAGCTGAGTGTATTAATTTACGTTGAGCTGATTATAAAGGTAGAGACATGTAGCTGCTAAAGAGAATTGAAGGTGAGTTTAGCCCATTTTTTATAGAAATTCCTATCAATTAATTTCTGTCGCCTAAATTTTATAAAGGATCATAATTCGAGCGTTATTCTAATTTTAGGTTAACTGCATCAGTCATGATGGATATCATCTAAATATTCAAAAAATCGAGCATCTTGCCAATTTAAAAATCAGTGTATTGAACTAGTTGCTATCCGCTTTGAGGCTTAAAAAGAGTTGAAGAGTTCGCCTATTAATATGCAGTTTTATTTGAATTGTTTTCTAAAAAATTTTAGTTTTTTTAGGGCAGAGTAGTAACACATATGTAAACTAATTGTTTCCTGTAAAGGAAGTGTATTTCTTTATTTTTAATAATCATTTTCTGCCATTTCGAATTGCTTTTATCAGACGAAAAATAAATATGAAATTTTTCAAAAATAGCTCCCATTGTTGCAATAAAACTACTTGATTCGATTTCATCACCATATCTAACATAAACAGGTCTTCCAGCTTTTGTCATTATATAAACATGTCTTTTGTGCTTGTTGTATTCGGGACTGGTAATCTAATAGTTATTGTGCTTATTGATGGAGAAAGGATTATATTTTTCTTTCTATATCCCTTAATTATTTGGCTAGTTTTCCATTTATTTATGCTTTTTATGCTATATTTTTTCTGCTAATCTAAACAAGATATTTTATTGAAATCTAATTTTTCTTAATTACAATGACTATTCTTATCAAAATACATCAACCAATATCCTATTTTGATAAAAAATTATTTAATATTTATTGATTTGTTATTTTACGCGATAAATAATTTTGAAATCAAGCTAAACAATTACTGCAATAAACAATTTGAATATTGAAATAAGTTTGATAAGATTTTATTCTATTTCACATTGATTTTAAATCACCGAATAATCAATCAAACATATTTTATAACTAAAAACTAACATTTTATAAATTTAATTTTTACAAAAAATATTCAAAAATAAAAAAATTAATAAAAATTTTAATAAACTTATTAAATTAATTTATATAAAAAAATCAAATACTTTCACTTAAATGAATGTCATTTTTTAACAGCCTTATGTAAGAGCACTTTTATGGTTACCTTTTATACTTTTCTCCTAGAAATTAATATTTTAACTATAAAGGACCTTTTTCTGGTACTTGGAACGAGTCACTCTACTACTATAACTTTCTTTATAAATTTATACTTCAAAATATTTCCAACAAAATCAATCTAACTATTATAGCTTATTAACATTTTATATATCATTCCACAATAATGAAGTTTCTATTCGAAATAAACACATTTTAAAATCTAAAACTAAAATTCTAATTAAACACTTTAATACAAAACAAATACAAAAGTAGTAATGCTAATTATCAATTTAATAGGATTAATCTTAAATTAACTGTAACCCAACATATTTAAACTTGAAACGATATAATCAAAACATAATTATACTATAAAAAATTCTCAATATGACTAATTATTTTGTTTTTTAAACAAAAATAATATATTTAAAAAAGTTTTAAGAAATAAAATCTATGCTAGTTTCAGCTTTTATATGTTTTATTGTTTCAGCTTTTTATATGTCTTATTGTTTAAGCTTTTATTATATTTTATTAACTTTAAAAAATGTTAAATATTTAAAATGGCAAATAATTAAATGAAGAATAATTTTGAAAATAATCCTAATATTATTTTATATTTATTTATATCTTTTAAATTACTTTTTCAAATATTTTTCAAAGTTTATTTTTATTTAATCAGATTATAAAGTTTTTAGCAACAATATCTATATATATTATATATATGTAATATAAATCCTAATTTAATATTTTTGTATTATAATTTTTATATTTATTTTAATCATGTTTCTTTAGATTTAACCTCAAATGCAGCCATCAACTTTGATATTTCTATAGCATGCTTAACTGAATGATCTTAATCATCTTTGTTTTGAATGAACTTTGAGGAGTATTCTAAAATTTTTTCTTTCAACTATTCTAGGTTAAGGGATAGATATTCTGATGAAACATTTTACTATGATTCGTTTTAGCAATCATTCCATTCAATTGGAAAACCAAAGCCTCTACCATAAACTGGTTTTGTGCAAGAAACTCCGATATCTGTTGATCCAGAGGGGCAAACTGGAGAACATACACAACAACCAACACTTTAATAACCTACACTACATTTAGGATAAATTATTAAGCCATTTTACTCACAGCCTTAAGGATTGTCTGCTTGGCATCTCTAAGAAGCATCATTTAAGTTTAAATCATCACTAAATTCCCAAGGATAACCAGAACCTCTTCCATAAGAGCTAGGCTTAGCGCAAAATAACCCATCATCTCTAAATCCTGGAGGGCACTATGATTCACATAAACAACAGCCTACATTAAAGAAGCCATCAGCACATTTAGGATAGATTATAGCACCATATTATTCACACGATTATCCAGTTGAGTTTTCACATCTTTTCTGAGCATCAGTTAGGCAAATAGGATTAGAGCATTGTTCCATTAATGGCTTTACCTAACCAGAAACATTTCCGATAGATTTAAGAATGGAAGACATAGATTAATTATCTTAGATAGAGGATATTAAAGTAGTAATATCTTTTACAGTATCGCCTATTTATGCAAAGCAATTTAAGATATTTCCTAAATTACGATTAGGCTTTGAGTAGCTCAAAGAAATGAGCAAGAAAACTGCAGCAATAAAGAGTAGTTGTTAACTTTTCATTTTAATGATTTTCTATTTAAATTTTATTTTTATTTTTTTTATGAATTAAATTATTTTTGTATTAATTAAAGTTAGAGCTTTTAAATAAGGTCAAGAAATCTATAAATATCTTATAATAATAAAAATGCAAAAATAAAATAATAAAAAGTATGGAATAGAATTATAAAAATATAATTTAGTTTTGCTTGAATATAATACATTGATTTATGAGTAAGCAAAAAAAAATATAATAACTAGAAAATAAGAGAGTATCAAAGTAGAAAATTAAAAGAAGAAATAAAGTTTTAAAATAGCAAGCTGCACTTGAACTTTAAGATGAAAATTAGTGATTTGTCTATTCTTAATTTAAAAAAATGTTATATTTTTTTTCAATATTTTAGTAAGTAAAATGTATGAAATGTTTATTAAATTCATTGAATCTCCATAAAATAGTATTTAGATAGTTAAATGAAAATTATTTTAATCAAAAAAAATGTTAATCTTTATGGTTTTGCGTGTATTTGTATTTTACTATGATAAATGCGATTTGTCTATTCTTAATTTCAAAAAATGTTATATTTTTATTCAAAATATTTAGAAACTAAAATGTATAAAATTTGTATGATAGCTTTTGTATCTCCATAAAATAATATTTAAATAGTTAAATGAAAATTATTTTAATCAAAATAAACCTTATACTAAATAGTTTTGCTTGTATTTTATTATGATAGGCGTAATTGCATTCTTGAATTATTAAAAGCATTTAAATTGTATATTTAATAGGTAATTTATTAATTTTTTGTTTTAGACTTTACTTTTCTTTCAATAGATTTATGCCAATTGGGATTTTAATCATATTTAATAAAAAAATATAAATAAATATTAATTATCCTTACATTTAGATTAAATATATCCACAATTTATTCAATTTTCTTGCTTTTAGAAAGTTAAAAACCTATTTTTATCTCTCAATTAATTAATAAATCTGAGATAAAAATAATTTTAAAATATTTTTAAAAGTGTAAATAAATATCTTAACTGTTCTTAATCTTATTTATAGTACTTAAACATTTAAGTTTTTAAAAAAAATTACTATTTTAGTATTTAATTTGAAATAGACTTTAATAATTTTGATTTTGATATCTATTTTGTTATGAGCTAATTATTCAATCATAAAAACTTTATGCTATTAAGATATTATCTATTTTAAGTTAAAAAGACTACTAATTAATTAAAATTTATTTTAATCTAAACATAAATTATTCCATATCTACTTAAATTACTACACTCAAACATTCTTATTATAAAATCAAAAACCAAAACAAATACCTCAAAAAAATGATAATAAATGTTAAAAAAACTAATAAATAATTAATTTAATAAAATTAATTTTAATAAAAATTGAAACCAAATATAAAGAAGTAAATAGATATTGAAATAAAATCTATTCTTTCAACTTGAATATTATTATTTTTTTATATTTAAATTTATTAATATTCAAATTTTTTCTATTCTAAAAGGTCACTTTTTTACAGCAGAAGATTTTTTAATTAAAGATTTTGATGTAAGTTTCTCTTTTAGCCTATCCATTCTATCGAAGATTCTCGTATCAAAGCCATTTGACTATTTCATATAATTAAATAAATAAATAAAATAATTTATTAATATTCTTACTATATATTCAGGTATTCTATATGTGTACATATCTAGCTCTTAAATATCTCTTCTTTTTTTTAATTCTTCTGGCTTTAATTTATTTCTTTTATTCTAAACGTTCAGTAAAAACTGCTCTCTTAAGTATTCTTTTTTCATAACTTCTAACTATTAATTTATTAATTTTCATTTTTCCAATTAAATATTTTATTAATACAAATTAAGTTATTTTTTAACACTCTTAAAAAATATAACTATAAAGTTAAAAATATTATTTACTGGATCTGGCTCAGAAGGGCCAAAAATTTCTTTATTAGCAGAAAATGTAGGCTTTTCAATTGTAATTTTGTTTTTAAATAAACCTCTTAAATATGTTTTCTTTTAATTATTTTTGTATTCAGTCTTTCTGAACATTTCTTTTCTAGAGAAATCATCATTTTTGTATTCAATTTTTGAGAAATACATATTAACAGGTCTGAATAATTATTAATATTATTAAAATCAAGCCTTTCAAACAAATATTACCCTGTTTTTATATTAGCCTAACCTATTTTCACTCTTCCTAATAAACAATAAAATAAAATTAAGCATATATATTAAATATAAATTTAATACCATCTTCATCTCTTAATTTTCTTAAATCTAACTTTCTTTCTTTATTTTATTATTAATACTCATAGGCACTGCCAACTCTTTGAATTAATTAACATGATTGATCTACAACAAGAATTTATAAAATTCAAATTACATTTATTTAAATCCAGTGGTTCTAAATGGTTCTTCGTGAATTCTTTTCTTAATCTTTTCTTTTTCATAATTTCTTTTGATTTAATCTGGGTCTACGTAGACATCGCCTGCTATAAAAATAAAGCATAAACAAATATTTATCTTCAACAATAATTTAATTATTTCTACTTTTATAGGTAACTTTTTCAAAAAATCCTGATTTGTTTTTTCCTACAATGACATTAGGAGGATCAAATTCAGCTAAAAAATATTTTTTAAGCAAAACTATAAATATTATTTATCAGAGTTAAATTATACTGACTTTTCTTGACATTTTGTATTTCAGCTTTACTCATAATCAAATATGTATATATATTGAATAGCTTTAGAAATAAATAAATATATTTGAAGGATATTAATCATTATAGTTATTTATTAAATAAGCATTCAATTTATTTATTTAATTTTATAACTATTTTTTATTCTAATTTTTAAGTATTTTTAAGTAATTAAATTTACTTTGTGATTAAATAAACATTTTATAAATACTCTTTAAGACATTTAATTTTTATCTATGTTATCTATTAGCTATTCCTATTTATAGGACTATATACTACTAGAACATCAGAGGATCAAAAGGTTGATTATCTATCATTAAAATTTATAGTTTTTTATATAAAAAACACTATAAGTTTATTAAATTTTATTAACATATCTGATAGGTTTTGGGATATTTAAAAGTTACACTTGGATTGCAGAGTTATTATTGATTTGTTAATGTATAGGCATTATCTTTTATATATATTTACAGAAAGATATTTTGCTCTGCTTAAAAGGTATCGAGTAGAAATAGTTGTTAGAATCAATGAATGAAAGAAATATTTCTTCTAAAGGAAGAGATGAAATGTAAATCATTCAACTAGTAAATGAGAGTAAGTGATTGTATACAGTTTGTTAAATTTACCATCAAAAAATAAATAATAAATTGTTTTTCAGTATACATTCAATATATATTAAAGGTCAATTTATAAATTTAAAGAAAAAACAAAAGGCAAATAAGTGAATTAGTCAAACAGCTAATCCTCTTAGAAGTTTTAAATTTTAAATTAATAAAAAGATTAACTTAAGAAATAAATTGATGCTTAGTCATTAGCGTTCAGCATAATAGAAGGTCTTTAATCCTGATAAATGGAGGGAAATAGAATGCGAATAAAGAAAATTAAGGATTAAATTGATTTATGGTGTTCCATAAGAATAATCAAATAAATTTGCTAATTTTTTAGATTATAAACAATCAAATTCATACATGAAAAGCAGTAGTTTGAATCCGTAAAATTCCAGACACAAACTTATGGTGGATCCAAGCATTGTTTCTGGTGATGATTAAAGAATAATTCCAAATTCTGTTATAAAAGAGCTTAGAAAAAACAATTAAATGTATACTAACAATAATACAACTATTACAGATCATGCTTTAGATAATAGCTAAATAAGATAGCAAAATTAGTCTTAGAATATAAAATAAGATACTCTGCTTCCATTATATTAAAATAAAGACAATAATTCAAGCAGTTTACAAGAAAAAGATATCAAATACAAGCAAACAATAGATTTAAATTAATTCAACTAACTTGGTAGTTCTACGCCTTTAATAAACAGAGTCGATACGAACTCGAATAACAATAACAGGTCTGAATAATAAAATTTGCTAATGCAGTATCTCACTAATACAAAAATTTTGTAAAAGCAAGAATATATTTTGACAACGAGTTAAAGCATCACTCCTAAAAAAGGGAGGGAAGACACTGTTAACTCGAGAAAAAGAAAGAAAAAAAGATCTAAATCCAAAGTTAACATAAAGAGATTTTACTCTCCTAACTAGTAGTTATATACAAATCAAAACGATGAAGACAAAGGAGCTAGTAGAAGTGTAATTTCAAACTATTAAGATAACAACAATAGAGATATAAGTCCGATCTATTAAAATCATCATAATTGCTCACAAAATGAAGGAGAATTCAATGGGAAATTAAATTAAAATGGTAACGAACATAAATTAGAAAATCTAAAAGACTTTGATATTAATCTTTCTAACAATAATGGTTCAAACGAAATTCAGGAATAAAAAGATTAGAAAAACATTTAAAATAAAAATGAGTCATTCTCACAATATCAATAATCAGATTAGTTTAGAGATCAATCTAAAAGCAAATAGATTTCACCAAAACAGATTTAAAAAAATTATATTCTTCCTAGCTTGAATCTAAATAATGCAAACAATAATTTTGAAAACCAAGCTTATAATAATAGGAAATATGATAAAAATATAACTCCACATCATAAACAATATTATTTAATAAATAAGAATGATTAAACTTCTGTTAAAAAGTTAAGACACAAGAGAGATTCTGGTTAAAACTTGAATTCATCCTTAATTATTCAAAAATCTAAGAGTCCTGATTTACAGTATTATGCTAACAGTAACTATAATGCAAAACTTCATAAGTCTTCTCTTTAAGAGAGCTTTGATTAAAGCTAAATGTTTAATAAAAATGAAATACAAAGAGCGAAATCAACAAACAACAATTAAAAACTTGCTAATATAGAACTAAATAAAAGCTATGATAACAAAGTTAATGAAATTTTATAATAAAAATACTTACACGACCTCCCCAGTAATCTTTTGTATCCTATTAGAAAAAGTTAGAACTATAAAAAACCAAATCAAGATGAATAAAATTAAATAAATGAAATAGATTTATAAGCACGAGAATATTCAAGTAATCTGCTCAAAGATTACGCCGAATATCAGAGACAATTAGAGTAATCAATAAAAAAGTAAATGGTTTCTAGATATAAAACTGTTTCAAAAAATCAAATACCATCTCGCTCACGCTCTCCTAATCTGCCATATGTGAATCTGAATAAATAATAATTGAGCAACTCTTTGATTATTAATGATAAGTACCAATATATAGTTGAGAAGGAACCGAAATTTCAAATAAAGGTTATGCCTAGATAGTAGGTTACATTAGATGCTAAATGCACTTGCTAGTTATAAGTTAACGACCCTTTGAAAGAAATAGTTTATTTATCTCCAAATAAAATTATTCATAAAGAAATATCTAGTCCAACAACAAAGGTTTATAGCTAGCTTCAATACTCACAAAGCTATGCTGATTATTAAAAGAGATCAAACTAAAATAATTTTAATCTAGCTAATACTTCAAATACTTTTAACGAACAACATTAATTTATTTCGAATAAAGATTATCAATAATTTTTAACAGACCAAATAAAAAGTTAATTGTAATCTTCAGATAACTTGAACAGCAAAGAAGAAGCTTCGTGCATGGTCGAAAAAGATTCTCCAATTGTAGATAAAGAAAAAAACTCAAAATAAAAATTAGAATCTCCATTAGTTTCAGATAGGTCTTAGAGCAAAAGTAAATTCTAATCAGATTAGCTGCAGATTTTAAATAAAAATTTTGATAATTTATAAGCAAATTAAAATAAATAAGATAAAAACTCTAGATTGAATAGCCAAAGATCTTTAGTTTCTGATAAAAATAAAGCTTTGCTTTCATAAAGAAAAAGCTCTAAACCTCAAATGGCTGATCAAAATTAGGACTAGAGTTAAATAAAATCAATTTAAAAAATTAAAACTTAAGAGTTAAACTAAGGTGAAAAACAACCAAAGCTAAGCAGCCATAGATCAACCTAGTCTACATAAAAAAGAAAAGAGTAAAGTGATAATAGTAAAAATTCTCAACAAAACTCAACTAAAGAAATAGTCAATGATAAATAGGGAAGTGAACCTTCAATAAATGTAAAATAAAATTCTTAGAACGATGGAAAAGATTAGAAGCCTCCTTTGAGGAAGTAATCATCATAAAAATAAAAATCCTTACAATCAGAGCAGCATAAAAGTGATAGCTAAAATGAATTAAAATAGAATAATGAAAAAATATAAGATTAGTCAAATAATAAAGAAGATTAAGCTAAAATACCAAGAAAGGAATCTGCTTAAGTCTAAAATGAAAAAACTTAATAAGCAGATAAAGAGACAGTGAAGTAAGACATAACAATAAAACAGGAAGAAAAAAATACAAAAAATAGATCCGATTCAAATACTGTAAATTCTAACAATTAGTAAAATGATGATTCAAAACAAATTAAACATGACTCAAATAATAACGAAAACTCAGAAAAAAAGTAATAAAATAGCGAAAATTATGCAAAAGAAAGCACATAAAACAAGGATGAGTAAAATAATATGAAAGAAGTATAAAACTAAGACAATTAAAAGAAAGAAGATAACAATAAGAATAATCAAGATTAATCTTAAAAAAGAAAAGACTCCATCAAAGACATTAAGCAAGTTAATGATTTATATCAGTATTAGTTAAATATCAACTTTACTTAACAAGAAGTAGAGGACATTTATTATAAATTGGTGCAATTTACAGTTAAAAAGAGAAGAGAGTGCTGTTTGGAACCTTTCTTTTAAAAATCTGAGCATGTTATTTGGATTGATAATTTTCAAATTAAAATAGATTGTAGCTTTCAAAATTAAATGTTATTTAAGATGAGAATAGGAAATTAAGATGAAGCTAAAATATATTTAAAATACGAAGACACAAGTATCACGAATCAATGGATATTTACTAAATTGAAAGATAATCTTAAGTGCCTGCCTTTGAAAGAAAGTGAAGGTTACTTGCTGGCTGGAAAAAATAGCTTAACCTCCTTAAAGTGTTTTTTCTCGATTGTTTATTTGCAGACTCTAAAGTTTGAAGCGAAAGACCTTGATTATCAATATGTTAATTACAGTGAAGAATTAATGAAAATCATCAAATCGTTGTGTATAAATACTTATTTTACTAATACCTTATCCAAAAATGAGAAAAATCCTTGTGTGTAAATAAATAATTTTCCTGTTTTTTTCCCAAGCTACAACACTATAGCTTATGAAAATGAAATATACATGGATTTAGAAGAAATTAATTTACTGTTTAAAAGGCAGGGAAGATAATATAGTGAAAGATAATTATTGAGTTTGATTCAAGATATGCTAGAAAATATTTCTAAACTCCACTCTAAAAATATTACAATAAATAATATTAATATTAACAATATTGTCTATTCAAAAGAAAGTAATTCTTTCAAACTGTTAAGCTACGCTCATAGCTAGCTTAATGAAGACAATCTCACACCAAGAGATCCTTTAGAAGTTGAATAAAAGTACTAATAAAATGCAATATATTTCAGTTTGTAAAAATTCAACTAATACAAAAGAGATATTTATGCTTTAGGTATATGCTCTATAATAGCTAAATTTTAACTTACAGATTTCAGCATAAACAAAAATACAATAAATGAGAAAATTGAATTTATGAAATAGAATTAAAATTCATCTCTTTTGTACAAAATAATTATTGAGTTAATAGAATAATAGTAAGTTCTCAGATTTTAGGAAATCGCCTAGACTTATCTGAGCTAATTTTTTTAACCAGATGATTAAATAAAATAAGATATCTAGATTCAATAGCCAAAGTAGCTACCAACAGAGAACAGTTAGCTTTCAGAAATAAATAAAAGCTTGCCAATTGATAAGAAGCCTAGATAAAATGTCTTTGAAGGTTTAAATTTATTTGAAGGATTAGAATAAAAACAATAAACAACTTCTTCTAATCAATAAATTCAAGAACTTTAAGTTCTTAAAAAATGCTATGAACACTGCTGCAAAATAAATTAGTTTTTTAATTCTTATTAAAGTATTTTAGATACATCTAGACAAACCTATGGACTTAGCTCAGCTATATATTTAGAAAATCTTGTAGAATTTTATTTTGAAGCCTTGCATCATAACCAAAAAGATAGAGTTGCTTCAGTAATTGATTTCATTGAAAAAGAAAACTTATTTGTTTTTATTTCTTAAATCCCTAAAAATTAACAACCACTAAGATTTATGATTGTCACTGCATTTAAATTTCTCATAGAAAGCAATATTGATAAAGCAATGAAGTATTTTGATAGGTCTTTGACGTTGCCAAACTTAACAGTATAAGATTTATTTTAATTAAACCTAAATCTAGGAATTCTAGCTAATTTAAAATAAAAAAAGCAAAGAGCTTTAATTTATCTTTAGTAAGCTCAGTACATCTCTAAATCAATAAGCAAATCTTCTATTAACCTAGCTGTCCCTTATCTTCTAACAGGTAAATAATAATAAAAATTTAGTATATTTATTAAGTGTAAATTTATTTTTAAATTTAGGAATTTTGAATGAAGATGAAAAAGATCTTGAAACTGCTTTGAAGATAAAATCTGAAAATGGCGAAGATCAAAGCAAAATATTGAATCTGATTTTTAAAATAGGATCTTTGTATTTAAAGAAGAAGAACTTTTCAAAAGGTGAAGAAACATTTAGAACAATATTATAAAATAGAGGAGATGTGGAGCAAGAAAGCCAAAGAATCAAAAAGCAATACTTCCAGGCGAAGCTAAATTTATCTTTTTGTATTCTAGGAAATCAGCCAAAGCATCCAATATTAAATGTTTTAATAAATGATTATCTGATTGAATTGAGGTAAATATATGGTTAATAATCAAAGGAAACTCTTTATGCTCTATATGAAATATCAGAAGTCCTTGTAAATTTAAAAGTAGAAATAGAAGAAGTTCTTCCAATTTACACTTAATGCAAATAAATAGCAACATTAATCAACGATGATAAATTATTATAAGACTTAGAAGCTAAGTTGGAAAATTTTTCATCATAAAAATAATAAAATTAGAGCTGAAACATTTTTCTAGAAATTTAAAGTTTTAAATTTTGTAAATTAATAAAAAAGTGTTAAAATAAAATTATTGTATTTTATTTAATTATCAAAAATCAACTTTTTATCTTTTTTAAATACATTTAAATATTTAGAGTTTAAAAAATTTAAAACAAATGTAATAGCAAATTTATTATAAATTTATAATGCTTCTTGGTATTTATCATTAAATATTTTAATAGATTTTTAATTATTAAGATTTTGATTGAAAAATAAAATCAAGATCTATTAGTTAAATTATTTCATTATTTGAAAAATAAAAAATATTGTAGCTTTTTTTTTTTGAATTAAATTGTTTCAAATTTACAGATAGAATTAACTTTTTCTTTAAAAAAATAGAATTTAACAAATATACTTTTTAAAATTGATCAAATTTAATTAATAATATTTACAAATACTAATGCTTATAACATACATTAAAATTAAATGTGTTATATTTTTGATGAGAAGAAAAGAAAACCAAATGTTTGTTTAGTTAAAAATTTGATTTAAACATTCATTAAATATTGAATATCAAAAAACTATGAGAAATCATTTTATATTTGTAAAATATAAAATAAGTTGGTTTATTTATATGTTTCCATATTTAGTGAATATTTGATTAAATTTTAGTATAAAATTAAAAAATTCGGAATTCTTTTAGTTAATTATCTTTTAGGCAAAGATATGTACATTTAAGAGATGTACATCTAACATAAATGAGAAAATTTTCAAAATTTTCTGTCAATTACTACTTATTTAATTTTGGTAAGATGCAATTAACCATAAATTAAGGATATTGGTGTAATAACTAGTCAAAATACTAAGCAAGTTTAAAAACATTGAATCTTAAATTTAATCAAAAAATACTATGGAAAATCTTTAAATTGAGTTAATCTAATCAAATGGTAACACTAAAAAACAACATTTATTAGAAAAGGAATTGAGCACCTTAGGGGTATTACTCAGAATTATATATATTTCTGTTGCTTTTATCCTAGTTTTTAGCGCCAATTTTACATATTAGGCTCTTTCATCACAAATTTATGATCAATAATAGTTTACATATTTAGGAAATATAAGTTTATTTACTTTCTTTTTATTTGAAAGCTTGAATTGCACTTTAACTAAGCACCTATAATAATTCTTCACTTATAGATAGATGATGTGGGTTAGCGCTGCAGCTATTACAATAAATGTTTCAACGGGTATGTGGGTTTAAACATGTTCTGACTAAATTAATTAATGCTTGCTCTGCAATAAGTCACTTCTTTATTGTTTTTTCATCCTTGTAGCTGCAATAACTGGTAGTGTAGAAGGCTAAATGTGGGTATCTGTAAGTGGATACATTGATATTTACTGCAAAAAGTATCCTGAGAAAAATGAGCTCTACTTCTCAACATTTTTTGGTGTTTTTTAACTGGTTTTAGTATTTGGAATGGGTTTTGCATAAATCAGTTTTTACACTACCTCTTTATTTGCTTTTTACTTTGGTTTAGCTTTGTTCGCTTTTGTTGGATTTCTTATGATTTTCTATCTCCCAGAGATGATGCCAGAAAATATTAATCAATAATAAGTAGAATAAGTGGGACTAGTAAAAATAATCTTTAGCTAAGAAACTAAAAAGAGTGTTCTTCACTTTTTATAATATCTAAAAAACGACAAAACCAAATAAATTTTCTTATTTTTTATTTAGAGTGGTTTTACTGTTGGATTTATTATGACTTTGCTCTATCCTTCTATTTAAAAATCTTTGGGTATGCCATTAGATTCCTCTTTATTAACAGAAGAATAAGCAAAAGAGCTTAATATCAAAACAACTTAAGTTTAGTTGTTGCTTGGATTTACTGAGATAGCATTTTACTTCTTTCTAGGATATGTAGAAAAGATCATTTAAGGAAAGTATATTATATATCTATCGTTTTTCTCTCTTTGGAGTTCCTTATTTTGTATAGGATTAACTTATGCCATTGAGAGTGTCTTTTTGTGTTATTTAAGTGGTTTCCTTTGGGGACTAGCAGATTGCATATACCTCAACAAAAGTTACAGTATTTGCACTTATTTACTAGATGGTACAATAGAAAGTTATAGTCTTTTCAATTTTTGCTATGGTCTTGGTATTCTATCGATGGTCCTCTTAAACATATTTATAATGCCAATAAGTTTTCATTTACTTTTAATTATACTGCTATGTATATCATTAATTTCATATAAGCACATAAAACCACTTCTTCAATGAAATGATTATTTAATATTAATAGAATTTGTAAATAAATAAATATTTATTGTGTTAATAGTAGAGTTGCATACTTTTACAATTAAAATAATTTCATGATTTGATTTTAAGCAAATAAATTTAAGTTAAATTTAATTTGATATAAAAATTTTATTACAATTTATTTAATATAAATCTAGATTATAAAAGCAATTAAATAAACTAATTATATTCCTTAAATCTTTTTTTAATTAAATGTAAAATTGACGATTAATTTTATTGTTTTGTTAAAGATATTTAATTGTGTTTTAAGATAATAGAAAATAAATTTGACCTTTACCATAAATATTTATTTTGTTCATTCATAAAGATCATATAATATCCTTGAAGAAAAATAAACCATATACCCTTAGTAGTTATTTAGAAAAGCAAACACTTACAAAAACTCAGACTATAATTTTTAGATTTTTCTTTATACTTGAATGGCTGATTAATGGTGATAGTTTTTTAGTTATTAAGAGAAAGTTGTCTCTCCTAAGCCATTCATTTATCTAAGGAACAAAATCCAAAAGAAGAAATACTGTTTATTTGTCTAACCTTCTAATAATTTAGTTATTTGCCTTACCAAGTTACTATGCAAATACTCTACTTCTTGGGCTAATTTAAGCAAGAAACAATTACATGTTTAAAGAGTTTCTTTTTAAAATTCTATCTATAGACCTTACTTAATGCAATAAGAATAGCTTTAATATAGCTCAAAAAATTTGCTGCACTCAACAGAACAAAAGTTCTCAATAATTAATTATCTTTGGATCGCATCAATACTTTTTTATTTAATGCATATGCAGATATATAGTACTTTCAAGTACTTATGTTTTTTATTCATAATAATGAAAGCTTTATCAAAATCAGTGATTTTAGAAATGACAACTTTCTTTAATTGCACTATCTACTTTAGAATATATTTAAAAAAATATATTAAATAAATTATATTTAGAGTAACAGACAGGATTGTATTTAAAGCCACAATCATCTTGCTAGCATTATAAAGAGATTCCGTAGTTAATGTTTCCCATACTTGTTTATAGCTAAATGTACATAAAAGTCCTATCTTTATTATTGCTGAATAGTAACTAATAATAGTAGAGTTTTAAACTGAACACGAAAAAGAATGAGCATAAACTCGCTCATAGCTTAAAGTATTGTTTGTCACGCAGCATGAAAATATATAAAAAAGTGTTTCTCCTAAAAATATAGCGAGATCCTAAATTGGAGGAGAAAAAATCAAGTAAAATACAAAGTTAACTGAACATAGAATGAATGCATAATAACCTAAATTCATTCCAGACATATCATAAAATTAGCTAAGAGAGCCTATCATTAAATAATAACATCCTAGAGTGATGAAACAAGAAATGAATACCTTTTTTAAACTTCTTCTTTGCTCATTGTAAGCTAATAAACTTATTATAGTAATTGCAAATAAGAACAAAGCTAAAAAGTTAACATAGCTTAAGATAATTATATAATCAGATAATTTACTCTCTTGAAGGAATCCGCATCCAAAATAAAAAATAAGTTAGGTTAAGAGAATAGGGATAACTCTTACTCCTAAAACTTCAACCATGACTCTTTCATAATCTTAAATTGAAAATCCTTTATATTTAAAAAAATAAACAAAACCTAATTAAAATAAATCTAGAAGCCATAATTATGTTTTCTTTCCTTAAACTCCATCATACAATATAAATATCGTTATTAGCTTTTCGATACCAAATAGCACTAAAAATGAGATAGAATACCCTAAACTCTCCTCAATTATAGCAGCAGCTAAAAATATATTTAGTATGTTAATCAAATAGAAAACTATTGCAAGGAATAAAAATCTTTTTTAAAATTTTAAAAGTGCCTAATCTGCGTTTTTGATTATCATGTTTTATTATAATCTCTTAATGAGTCAATATTTAATTTTCTTACTTAATAGTTTTGTATGCCAAAATTTAGAAGTGTTAATAAATATTTTTAAGATTTGCAAACTATCTAAATTTTATGCATCAAAAGATTATTCAAATTTAATAAATTAAATAGTAAAATCTCTACTTACATTTATTAATTTTTAAAAAATAGTGTCTGTTAAAATGTTTTTTAAGCAACATTTTTTTCAACTGTAAATTATGAAAAATTTTCTCTATTTGATAAAATTAAAGTGTTTATTCTAAGCTAATAAAATTAATTTACTTTAAAACACTAAAATATAAATTTTAATCATGATGCAAATAAATATCTACAATAAAATTTTTTTTATTTTTTAAAACTGTAAATTATGAAAAAGAATTATTTTATTTTGATTGATTCTCTTTTGATAAAATTATGCAAAATATTAAATAAGATTAATTTATTTTAAAACAGTAAAATCGAAAGTTTAATAAATATTTATGCAAATAAATATCTCCAAGAAAACCTATTATAAAACATTATTCTATCTTAATATTTATAAATAAAAAAATAATAATTTAGCTTTTTTACAATTCTAAAGATTAGTTCATCCAAAAATTTTGAGATCTCAGTTCTCCTCTTTAAACTCATATGCATTCTTTATTTAAAGAAACACTTTTCAATTGGAAGTTTAATAGGCATTGATGCAAATAAATATCTCCAAGAAAACCTATTAATTTTAAAAATAAAATATTATTCTATCTTAATATTTAAAAATAACAAAAATAATAATTTAGCTTTTTTACAATTCTAAAGATTGGTTTAACCAAAAATTTTCAAATCTTAGCTCTCCTCTTTAAACTTATATGCATTCTTTATTAAAAAAAAAACTTTTCAATAATCTTAATACCCAATTATAAATTTATCAAAGACATTTTGTTAAGATTAATTTCGAAAAATAATAAAAAGTATTATTTTGATTTAGAATCTCAAGTTTTATTGCAAATTTAAAAATATAAATAATTATTTTAATTACTTTTGATCATCAACCCAAAATATTTAGCATTACATTTCTTAATGAAATAATTACTCATAAAAGCATGTATTTAAATAATTAAGCATTCATTTATTAGATTGAATTATTTTATACAAGTTATGCCTATACATTTTGATAGGATACATTAAGAGTAACTTAACTGATATAGATTTGAAATTTAATAAGGAAGCTAAAATAAATTAAAATTAATCTTTGAGTGATTTCAAACTAGAAAGTGTGAAAACAATAAATAATCTATTAATCTATAACTTTTTGTTGCCTACTTTCATAATTTTACCTAATATAAAACAATATTAATACCAATTTTTGTTTAATTTATCATTTAATTATGAGGCATTAAATAAATTTCTTTTATAAAATTACTAATTAGATAAGAAAATTTTTAAAGATACCTAAAAACCCAAAGACAAATATGATTTAAATTAAGGATTTATGCATACTTTTGCTTATCACATAAATGAGATATTTGATATTTTGTATAGACAATTACTATCAGCATTTTAACTTGATATTTTTTTTTAGTTGATTTTAAAAATATTAAAAAGATATTTTAATGAGATAATTTTAATTTATTAGAAGAAAAATATTTCTTTTACATAGAATTTCGTTTTTAAGATCTATCAATATTAATAAATAAATCATTTCTTTTATAATAATGCTTAAAAGAAAACTTTTATAATAAATGAGGATTTGTTTATTTACTGTTTAGATTTATATGCAGCAAACTAATTTTAATATTTGATATAATAAATTTTTATTAAATAAATAACAAAATTCTTTAATAATTCACTCAAATGAGAAAATCTATCGTATGCATTTTACTTTTGGGCTGCTTGCTATCAGCTCAAGTAAATGGTTTTAACTTTACCTCTTTTTCCGAAAAGTTTGTTGAAGAGTTAAACAAAAGATTAAATTCCACATGGAGAGCTGCTCGTTATGAACATTTTGAAAAAATGGATCCTGAAACTCTTTAAGGACATCTCGGTGCTTTGATTAATGAACCCCTTTGGGCTAAGCTTCCAATTAAGCATGTCGAATAATCAAATGATACTCCTATTCCCGAGTCTTTTGATTCCCGTGAACAATGGCCTAATTGTGCTAGTATTAAGTAAATTAGAGATCAATCCACCTGTGGTTCTTGCTGGGCTTTTGCAGCTACTGAAACCTATACTGACAGAATCTGTATTGCTAGCAATCAAGTTCTTTAAACTTCTATTTCTTCAGAAGATTTATTAGAATGCTGTGGTTCATAATGTGGTAATGGCTGCAAAGGTGGATACCCAAGTGCTGCTTGGAAGTACATGAAGACTCGTGGTGTCTCAACTGGTGGACTCTATGGTGATGATTCATCATGCAAGCCCTATGTTTTCCCCCCTTGCGACCATCATGTCTAAGGACAATATCCTCCTTGTGGAAATATTAAACCAACTCCTAAGTGTGTTAAATAATGTAACCCTCAATACACCGAAAAAACTTACGAATAAGATCTCCATCATGTAAATTTTTTTTTTACTTTTAATAATTTAATTTTTTTAACTGAGTCTTATTAAAAAATAATTTTATATTAAAGCCTTCCAAAGTTTATCAATTACCTAACAACGTTGAAGCTATCTAAAGAGAAATTATGGCTCATGGTCCCGTTTAAGCTTCTTTCAGTGTCGCCGCTGATTTCCTTACTTACAGCAGTGGTGTCTACATCAGAAATCCTCAATTGAAATACGAAGGTGGTCACTCAGTAAAGATTATTGGTTGGGGTGTTGAAGGAAATACTCCTTACTGGCTTATTGCTAATTCCTGGAATGAAGACTGGGGTGAGAAGGGTTTATTCAGAATGTTAAGAGGATAGAACGAATGTGGTATCGAAGCTCAAGTTGTTGCTGGTCTTCCTTGAAAGCATAATGAAATCAACAAATAAATAAATATCTTTAATTATTGAGATTATTTTGAATTAATATTAATAGTAAAATATCCATTTTATTTAATTATTAATTCTATAAAATTATAAATAAAATCATTACCATCATAATTAAACTTATTATTATAATTACTTACAGAGATTCATTTATTTAACATTTAAATTTAAAAACTAAAAAACGTTAATGATTAGTATAGAGAATATCGATTGACTGTCATATATTTATTTATAGTTAATCAATAAAAATTCTATTGATTATTAATGCATATTTTCATAAAAAGAACAAAATTAAAATTTTTTCTTTTAGTCAAATGTAAAAGAATTAATTAGGATAGCAAAAATAAATTGAGATGTTGCTTAACTTCCTTTACATTAACAATATATTTATTTTTATTTCAATATTGAAAAACAATAGATTCCATTTTTATTACTTTATTTAAATCAAATCCGAAATCAAAATAGTAAAATAATTAAAAAAAAATATTTTAAAACTAGTTTGTTTGTGAGGCCATTTTTCATTTTAATTGTCAAGAATATTTCTGATAACAGAAATCAAATTTCTAATACAAAAACAGAACTTTAATTATAAAATACAAAATTAATTCTTTTATTAACACCACAAATAATTAAATAAATAAAACAACCTTATAAGAAAATAAATTAAACACCTCACATCAACTTATTACAATTTAGTTTTTGATTAAAAAGGCTTTCTACTTTTGGTAATATTTAAGAAAATATTTAATTTGTTAATTTTTGTTCTAAATGAGAAAGTCAAATCTTTCAATTTTCATTTTAACTTGTTTGCTTGCAACTTCAGCAAGCTGCTTCAAATTTGGAGAAATGTCTCCTTTTATAGTCTTTGAAGTAAACTCAAATCCTAACTCTACTTGGAAAGCTGCTCGCTATCCTCACTTCGAAAAAATGACTCGTGAGTAACTCCTTGGACATCTTGGTGCCCTTGATGAACCTGATTGGGTTAAACTCCCTACTAAAGAATTTGATCCTAACTCGAATTAAGATCCTATTCCTGAATTTTTTGATGCTCGTGAATAATGGCCTAACTGTTAAAGTATTAAGCTTATTAGAGATTAATCAACTTGTGGTTCTTGCTGGGCCTTTGCTGCAACTGAAACTTTCTCAGATAGAATTTGTATTGCTAGTAATTAAACTTTATAAACTTCTATTTCCTCTGAAGATTTACTCGAATGTTGCGCTGACTATTGTGGTATGGGATGCTAAGGCGGTTATCCTAGTGCTGCTTGGGGTTACATGAAAAGATAAGGTGTCTCAACTGGTGGTCTATATGGTGATGATACTTCCTGCAAGCCTTACGTTTTCCCTCCTTGTGATCACCATGTCACCGGACAATACTAACCTTGTGGTCCTATTTAACCAACCCCATAATGTGTTAGAGAATGTAATTCTGAATACACCTAAAATACTTATGAAAAAGATCTCCACTTTGTAATTATAAATATTAAAAATTTTTAATTAAAGAAAAATATTTTAATTTAATTCTTTTTTAATATTTATTTTAGGCTTCATAAACTTATTCCATTAAGCAGAACGTTTAAGCTATTCAAAGAGAAATAATGGCTCATGGTCCTGTCTAAGCTTCATTCAAGGTAGCTGCTGATTTCCTTACATACAAAAGTGGTGTATACATTAGAAATCCCAAATTGAAATACGAAGGTGGCCACTCAGTTAAGATTATTGGTTGGGGTAAGGAGGGTAATACTCCTTACTGGCTTATAGCTAACTCATGGAATGAAGATTGGGGTGAGAAGGGATTATTCAGAATGTTAAGAGGAAAGAATGAATGTGGTATTGAAGCTCAAATCGTTGCAGGTCTTCCTTGATAACTTAGCTTCTTAATTAATAATTATAAATTCATATATACATAAATACATTTTACAAATAATATGGAACAAATAAATTTTTATTTCAAATCTAAATATCTATTTAATTTACCAACAAAAAAATAATAAATTTAAAAATTTTCAAAAAGTAGATGATATAATATTTATTAATAATACTAAATAAACTGAAAGTTAAAATTTATTAAAAAGAAAAGTTAATTTAAATTCTTCAAAAAATCAAACGCTTGAGATAAAGCTATCTTAAAGCTACTAAAAATATAAATTTTTGTTTCATGATTTAATAGTCTCTTAAGAGTGAATTAATTTTTAGATTTGTTGTAAAAAAATTAAATATTCATTAGAAATATTATTTTTTAGAGTTCAACAACTTTTTATTCAACTAATTAACATACAAATTCATTTATATTTGGAGAAAAAAACGTTGATAAAATAATTCAATTCCATACTTTAAATTAATCTTATATGAAATAAAGATATCAACAATAAAAATTCAAAATTTGAATCACTAAATTATGTACAGTAGGGCATGTTTAGCCCCTTTCGTTTTAATGGTGGTGTTTAAATCATTTTGATAAATATTTTATTAAAAATATGATTTAAAGTATTAATATATTACAAAATAATATAAATTAAATACCTATTTACTTCAGTTGCTTACCTTGTTTGTTTGCCTTCATTATGATTGCACTTATTAATTAATTTTTATTTTAAAAATGTTAACGCTCTCTACTGTATTTAAAAATTTATTTAATTACACTAATTATTTTATTATTTGTGTTTTTTTCTTTATAAATTCAATTAATAATTTTAATAAACTAGGTATTAACGAAATATTTAAGCAAAATTTCATTTTTATCTCAAGTTAACCTTAGCAAATAAAAATATATTTGTCTATACACTTATATATATATATATTTTAATACCTCAATTACTTCGAATAAAGACAGTATATCACTTCCAAGTTTTAAAGTAATTTGATTCATTAGAAAATGTTGATTTAATTACAGAGGAAGAGAAGTTGGTCAATAGATTTACTTAAAAATAGAAAAATGAAAAATAATTTTTGAAATAAATAACAGTGATCAAAATATTTAAAGATTAAATAAATAATTATTAAATTGACTTATTTATTTTTGTTTGACTTTTTTTAACTAAGGGATTGATAATTTTTAGTATATCCTTCACTGCTTAATATATTGTTTTCATATTAAATTAATTTTTCTACTGTGATTTTATAAAATTTTTATTACACTAATTTATCCATTTTCATTATTAATAAAGATTAAAATGATATCATTCATTTTACATTTTGAAAAAAAAAAATTTTTTGATTCAACTTAATTTTCATAATGTTAAATGAATAAATTTTATATTAAAATAGTTTTAAAAAAATTGTTTATTTGTAATCACTGTGAAAGTATGAAGAGAAAATAAATTATAATTTGAAAAATATCACAATTCCTAAAAATGTACTATAAAAACAGTATTGCCCATCTAAATATTTGTTCCTAATTATTAATGAAGTCAGAACCTATTAAAATAATTATTTATATTTGATAAAAGAAATAAAACTTCTAAAAAATTCAAAATACATAGAAAGCTTTAACTTTCTACCATAAAATTTTAAGTTTTCACTCCTCATACTCTGAATTATATAAATGAAATTATTATCAAGATTTTAGGTGTAAATATGAAAAATATCCACATCAAAAAATAAAATAAATTAGTAGTTCACTATAAAAAAATATTGTAAAAAGGAAGCTTAGTTAGTTTACCTTTCGTTATTATGCTGTACTTTATTAAATGCTTTCTAAATTATATAGGCCTAAATTGTATTTTTTGCAAATGAGTTTTTATTAAATAACTTGAAATAATTTACAATTAATTATGAATTAAATTTAAAGTAACAATTTTTATATTATTTATAATTTATTTAAGAAATCAGTAAAATTTATGAAAGATATTTTTTGAGTTTAGAATTTAGGATCATTGACTAAAATTTGATTTACATCCAAACACTTATCAACTCTATTTATCTATATCATCGCTTATTTAATTAAATTTACAATTTTTATAAAAGCAAAGTTAGTCAAATTAATTAATTTGTAGACATGTTTAAATGAATATAAAATACTGGTTGATTAAATCAACAATTAGTAAAGTAATTGTATTGAGCAGATAATTGTTTAATGGTTAATTTTTTAAACTAGATTTATATCTTAAATTGAGAGCCTGTATAAATGAATAATTTTTGTAATTTTGTATTGAAATTAATAACATAAATATTAAAAAATTTTTATTTTATTCACTATCAAAAATTATTCCATCAACTATCTTTAATTTTAAATTAGCCATAAAATTTACTAGAAAAAATTGATCAAAGTGTTAACTTATTATTCTACATGCCTTATAAATTTTATTCGTGTTTATTAAATTAACTTTGCTCAATTCATCAAAATAATTAGAAATTAATGTGTGTTATTTAAGCTCTCAAAGACTAGTTTTTTCTAAAAATATCTGAGTAAACCATTAAAATATTGATTGAATAAAAATTATAGATTTGAAAGTTAAGCACTAAATTACATTAGAAAATATAATTCAACTATGCATTTTATAAAAGTTTTAAGGAAGTTTATTAACCACTCAAAAAATTAAATATCTTTAATACTTTAAAAGCTTCGTTAACATCTACTATTATTAGTTGTTATACTTTAATTAGTTTCTATCAATTTTTTATACATTTTAGTATTCTGTAATTATTTTATATTAAAACAATATGGTTCGCTTTGATAAAAATAGTAGACTTTTTAATTGTCTCAATAATATTTTGATTAAAACTGAATTACCTTTTAAATTAATAAATGACATTTACTGGTGCTTTTAATTTTTTACAAATTTATAGTTTTATTAAGTGGATTTTGTTTTTATTAAACATATATTAGATTGATGATTTTATGTAATTACAATTAATTACTTCTTAATTTATGAAAAATGAAGACTAATTCATTCAATATTCTTAATTTTTTTAGTATTTTTTGTATAAGTTGAAGCTAAATTCTATATTTTTTTTGAAATAAAATATCTAAAATATTTAATGATTAAAACATTTTAATCTTTACTTGAATATTAATTGTTATTTTTGAAAAAATACAATTTTATTTTGATAGTAGGAAATCACCAAATCTGAAATTTCAAAAGTGTAAACGCCTATGATATTTAGTAATATCAAAATACTAATTTAAATACTTTAAAAACATACAAACTAAAACTCAAAAATTTATAAAAAATTAAAAGAAAAAACAAACAAATATTTAAAAATGTAAAAGTTATTAATTACAGTCCTTCTTTGCTTTGCAGTCATCCTTCCAAGCACACATTGCGATGACTACTAATAAAATATATCAGTTCAAGATTTGTTAACTTACAATAAATGGAAACTACAACACTAAAAAGTTTACTTGAATGAAGATGAGTAACTTTATAGATAATCTGTTTTCTTGGAGAACCTTGCTAAAATTAAATCTCATGCTTCTGATACAGAAGCAACATACACTGTTGGTTTGAACTAATTCTCTGATTATACCTAAGAAGAATTTAAACAAAGATTCCTTAACATAAATCTTGGCTAAAGATCTACTCCCTTAGATGTTACTGGAGACTAGCCCAGATTATTAGGTGCTATTGCTACATCTATCGATTGGAGAACCAAGCCTAACGTCTTAAACCCTATTAAGGATTTAGGTCAATGTAATGCTAATTGGGCTTTTGGTGCAGTTGGTGTAATGGAACCTTTCAATTCCATCAAAAATGGTGTCCTTAAAAAATTCTCTGAACAATAGTTGATAGAGTGTGTCCATAAAGCTGGTTTTACTTCTAATGGTTGTTAAGGCGGCTTCTTAGAAGATGGTATTAACTATGCCATAAAATACGGTATCGTCTAGAGTTCTTCATATCCTTACACAGCTTCCACAGGTATTGTTAAAAATTGTACCATAACTTCTCCCACATCTCCTTCAGATGGATTCTACCCTTAGTCATTCTAAAAAGTTGCTTAAAACTCTCTTGCTTTGAAGACTGCTCTAAACTTATATCCAGTAGCTGTTTAAGTTGATGCTACTAACTGGAGTTCTTACACTGGTGGTATTTTTAACAATTGTGGTTCTACTACTTTATAAGATCTTAACTTATATGTAGTAGCAGTTGGTTATGATGCCTAAGGAAATTGGATTATTAGAAATTCTTGGGGTACTACTTGGGGTGAAAAAGGTTACATTAGATTAGCTGCTGGTAGCACTTGTGGTGTTTTATTAAATAGTTTCTATATTACTGCTTGAAAAAATATTTTATTCATATTTTTAGTATTTTTTTATGTGGAGTTCTAATTAAAATTTTATTAAGTTAAGAAACAAAATTTTTTCTTTTTTTTCTAACATCATTAAATAAATTTCTTTATATTAATTAAATTTATGTAAGGAGAGTTTCTAGCGAATTAATTTTCTCCATTCAGTCAGTTTTTTGATTATTAAAGATAAGTTTATTTCAATGCATTCAGTTTTAATTTTCTGATTTTAAAATTTAAAGTTTTTATCAAAGAAAAAAGATTCTGATATTCTTAAATATTTTTTGATTATTTTTGAATTTTTAATATAGATTATATGAATTAATTTCAGCTATTTCTAAATATGATTAAAAAAATCAAAAAATAGTTTTAAAAATTACTTCTTTAAATTAAATTTTCTTTAAAATAATTAAAGAAAAACAATTTAGTCTAATAAAAACTCAATTTTTTAGAAATTACACCTATTTATTTAAACATGCAAGTATTTTATAAAATATTTTTACATTGTTAATTTTACTTCTTTAAGAAATACACTTTTATCCAAAACCCTTTAAAAAAAATAAATATTAGTATCTTCTCAGCTATTTTTATAGAAAATAGTATTTATTTTATATAATTTATCTTAGACTTTAAGTGTAAAGCTAAAATTATAATAAAAAGCTGAACACAAAAATTGAATTACAAAAATTTAAGATGTTAAAAAGGAAAAAAATGAAACAATAAATTAAAATATTCGAATTTTTTTTGAAATAAAAAATTTCCTAAAGTTTGATTGCATTTTTTAATTAAAAGTAAAATTTTTTTAGATATTATACTTCGAAAAATGTCTGCAACTTATTTAAAAGCTTTAATTTATATTTCTAATTTTTTTTGAGTTGTAATTAAATCTTTGATATTAATTGCATTTCCTCTTAACAGATTGGTATAGTACAATAGCGTTTTAGGAAATATAAATAAATATAATAAGAAGTTTTAGAAATTTAATTCGATTTATATTTAGTCAAAACAAATTTAAATATTAATTTAACAAAATATAATTTACTTATAAAGTAATAAATTATTTTAGTTTGATCTTTAATTTAAAAATATTAATTTTTAATTAAATTCAAATTCAATATCTTCTTCTTGGAATAAAAGTAATTTTTTGAGATACCTATAATTTATTATTAAAACTAAAAAATGAATATTTACAAAATAATAAATTATTCTTTTTCAGAATAAAAATAAAATTATACTTAAAACTATTTTTAAATATCAAACCCAAATATAAAAAAATAATTATGTAAAATTAGCATGTATTTAAAATAAATTTAATATTAATTATATATAATTTTTTAACAAACATATTTAATCGCTCTATTTTTAATTATAAATTAGTGGCATTTTACTTTAATCCTCAAAAACATATTTTTAAAATTTTGAAAAAATATAAAAGACTCTTACCTAAACTCCAAAAAACAATATTTTCGAGAATTAATATTAGAGTTAATAAGGAATTTATAATAGAATTATTATTTTAGGATATTAATAGATATCATTCTACTATAAATAATTAAGCTTTATTTCTAAAATTTTACATAGGTATCTGACAAACATTTATATATAGTTTTTGCTATAAAAAAATTAAAAAAATTATAATATTTTATTTGTTTACTTTATATAAATAATTAAATAGTAAATTTTAGTTTCATTAAAATAGATTTTTATTGACAGAAGGAAAGTTAAAATTTCATCATAATTATATTTTAAAGTGCCTAAGTATTTAGGGTAAACTAGAAAATTCTTATTAATTAATTTATGGATGAAATTATTTAATATTACTAGAAAATTAGGTTAATAAGCAAAGATACTCCAAAGTATGAATTATTTAAAGAAATATCCTATCAATAACAATTTGTTAACTATTTTAATCCTGAAATTGTAAATAAATCTTAATAATTAAATACTGAATTTAATGCCTAATTTTTATTGAAAATATATAAATTAAATATATGAATAATTCAATTCTTTTAAGTTAAATTCATTCAAATTTTTTGTTTCAGTATAAAAATCTAAATAGAAAAATAAATTCAATTAATTTAGAATTTTATGCAAACTTCAATTTTTTCTAATAAAAAGCAATAAATTATTGGAATACTTATTGATTTAATCTAGCAAAATAATAGATAAATACTAGTTTTTATAGATTAAAATTAATGCTTTTACTTTTATTTTTGGATATTCAAATTATAAGATTAAATTTTTAATTTTTTAATAAAATCGGGTAAGGTATTCATTCACTCATAAATACGTGCATACTTGCATCCATTGAATTTATGGTAAATTTTCAAACTTTAATTATGGATTTCTTATTCGTTGAAGCCTTTGATAACACTTAAATAATAATGTATACAATGTACAGATTATATATTCTTAGTAGTAGTTAAAGAGTAATATTATAAAATTTAATAAGATAAAAGCTACTGATGCTTACTAAAATAAACAGATAAAAATACATTTTAAGACCATTAAAATAAAAAATTAGTATCAAAGATATTTTTTTGATTTCTATGGGAACTTTCTTTTTTTAATTAAAATATGATAAGTATTCAAGTAATTAATTTGTTGATTTAAAACCAACCATTTACTTATTCAATTCTTATTGATTAATCATGAGTTATGAATTTTATTATTTGAAGTACTATCCTTTTACTGTAACACCTAATTATAATATTGGTTTCCATAAAAATGTAATCTGACTTCTAAAATAGAATTATAAAAATGGTCTTTTAAATATTTAGCTCTATTCAAACATATCAAAAATTCATAGGTTCTTGAAATAATATTAAAATATTTTTCTTTTACTTGAAATATTAAGTATTATTATCTATTTACATCTGATTATTATTTTGTACTTTAATAGTTCCAGCTAAAACTCCTTAATTAATAGCTTCAATGTATCAATTTTACTTAAAAAAAATTATTCTTTCTTACATTTTTCTTTAAATGTTATATGATATTTATTTTCAAGTAAAGAAATCCCCATTAAATACTGTTGTAGTCCTTCAATAAACAAACATTAACACTTCCTCTTTAAAGTCTTCATAATTATGTTAAAAATTTTTAAAAAATATTATTTGTATTAACAAAAAGCTTTAAAACTAAAAATAAATCAATGCTTATCTTAATAAATATTTATATATGGAATACCTTAAGAAAAAATTCTTTAAAACCCAACAACCCACACCTCAAAAATTTATCAAAAAATAAAATAAAAAAAATAACAAAAAAAACATAAAATAAATAACACTCCAAAAAATGTCAAAGTTATTAATTGCAGTCCTACTTTGCTTAGCAATTATCACTCCCAGTGCTCTTTGCGACGATTCATAGCAAAATATCTCAGTCCAAGACTTATTAGCTTACAATAAGTGGAGATAAAGACACTAAAGAGTCTACTTGAATGAAGATGAATAACTCTACAGACAACTTGTTTTCTTTGAGAATCTTGCTAAAATTAACTCTCATGGTTCTAATACTTAAGCTACCTACACTGTTAGCTTGAATTAGTTTTCAGACTACACTCAAGAAGAATTCTAACACAGAATCCTCAACAAGAAGCTGGGTTAGAGATCTACACCCAGGGAAGCTGTTGCTGAATAACCCCACCTATTAGGTGCTTCTATTGCTACATCTGTTGATTGGAGAACTAAACCTAATGTCTTAAACCCTGTTAAGGATTAAGGTCAATGTGGTTCTTGTTGGACATTTGGTGCTGCTGGTGTCATGGAATCATTCAACGCTATCAAGAATGGTGTTCTTAAAAAATTCTCTGAACAATAGTTGGTTGATTGTGTTCACTAAGCTGGTTATGTTTCTGATGGTTGCAACGGTGG